>VDFB02210504.1:46601-91310 GCA_007258455.2 Sequoia sempervirens | reverse complement strand
ATAGGGATGACCAAGAAGCTTGTAAATTGGTCTTACAAAATATTTTTCAAAGTATAAATAATGTGATCTAAAAAATCTACTATCTCATATTGCAGTCCACATTTGTACAGGCCTAATGTTTCCATTATCATCCATATGTTTTATCCTCAAATGATTACTCCATATTCCCATGGTTTTCCCCTCATGAAATATAAGATTCATAAACAATGAATAATGTTTGAAATGAATGATTCATTGTTATTTTTGATAGAGTTGAGTCCATTATTGAGATCATTTTCCAAATATTTAGCATAAACAAATGATCTAGTATCTTAGTTTTGTATGTTAGCTGTCAAAATCATTGGAGTTGTGGACATCAGTGCAAGAGCATTCCAACCCAGAACTTGACAAATAGAGTAATAAGTATACTAAAAATATTCTTCAAATAGTTCCATAGAGAATGGAGGGCATTCATCATCTGAGAATACTTTGAGTTGATTCCCTTTAGCTCACGATCTATGCAAGGGAAACCTCCACCTCTTATAACTAGTATCCATATTGTGATACTCTTCTAAAAGGTCTCTAATATTGAATTGCATATTTGTGCTTGTGTCCAATTGAAAGACTGTAGAAATATAATTCTTTGTAATAGGAACAAAGGAAGATTCTTCTATGAAATAAATCAACCTGTCTATGGGCCATATCTTTCTGCAAGTACCCTAATCACTTCTGCATTAACAAATACATTGAGTACTACTAATCTCCCCAAATTTAGTCTCCATGGAATGGATATAGGCTGGTGCCTATAAATTTTTCTCTAATGATATATGAACATATCATATCCCCTCATTAGAGTGTATGTGTCACCCATACCCTTCTATTTATCTTCTAATTTTTCAGCTCTGGGGTTCAATTGTGCACTTCTTTTAGATCTCAGACTAGAGACAAGGCATTTATCAATCAAATCTTGACTTAAATGTCGAGCTTCTATTTTTTGTTTTTTTGCCTTAGGTGTTTAAGATGTGCTTTTCATAGTATCAATTTATGGAATAAACTGAACCCTAATTCTTACTTACAATTTTAATTGGTTTGGATACTAAGAAAAGGGTATGTGCAGGATCATCATGGAAAAAATAGGACCTTAAGTGGGAAAAAATTCAGAAAAATCAAAGTTAGGCAACTTTACATAAAAAATTGAATAAGTTATCTATATTATTTCAAAAATATGTAAGAATAGAATCTGTAAAAAATTGAATGTAGTTTCTAACTACTAGGTTTGTTTAAAAACAATAATAATCTTTTTGGTGAAAATTTGAAATTTCAATGTAGTAGTACTTAAATTTTAAGGAAAAAATAAGAAGTAGGTGTCTGTCTGACCACCCTAACCACAATAAAATGATAATTTTTTGTATAAAATTTTAAATATAAGTAGAGGACTCATACCCCGATGTGATGCATATATTTTTGTAATTTTTTTCCAAGTAAATAATTAATTATGATTTTTTATATTACAACATTTTAAAAAAATATCAAAACTTGTATGTCTAACCACCTTAACTTAGTCAAAAATTCATGAAATCTAGTTTTTCTTTTTTTAATCCTATATTATGTGAAGCATAGAATGTGACACATGTTTTGGATTCAAAAAATGTGTTACTGTTTGAAATCTATAGATATTTTTCAATCAACCTATCAATTAGGACTTTAGTCATAATTTGAATAGAAAATGAATAATAATTACTTATTAAATTCAAAGTAAAGCATAATTTATATTGGTGGAAAGCTAAGGATCTCCTTTAAAAACCCTTTTCATTTCATCAATTTTAGGTAAAAAATAGTCATCAACCACATACCCATAATATTGCGACTTTTTGGCCCATCATGATCCTGCACATACCCAAAACTCAATTCAAGTTTAGGCACTTACTAGAACCAGCAATTTCTTCTCAAGTTCCTTCATCACCAACCACTGCTATGTTCCCCATCTCTTCTTTTTCCAAATGCTCAAGGATTTTCAGGACCAAATAAAACTAGGATTTGTTTAATAACTCATTCATCTTTGGTACATAAAGGTCATCTGATGCCAACTTTTCAGTCTTCAAAAGAATCATTAATGCTTTTCAATATTGATCATTTATTAATCTTTCATTATCATTAATTGTCTCCTAAAAATATTTTTTTCATATTAATAAGGTGGGGAGGTTCCTTCATTATGTCTAATGGACCAATATTTTGTTCTATCGATATTTATCTTTCCCCCCGATGAATTCCTTAAGTCAATTGTACGCCCTTCCTATTCTTTGTTACATCAAAGGGACTTAAAACTACTGAATCTAATATCTATAAGTTTCTTCAATATTTCCATTAGAGAATTCTTGAAATTGTCTCTTCTAATTTACATTTTCACTTTGATGTATCTATGCGCCCACTTTATGTTAAATTATATCTTCTCAATTTTGGCCAATGTAATATTTACCCTTTGTATTACTGAATCCGAGATAATTTGGTTTCTTCAATAATTTTTATGTTTTTAATGTAAATCATTTCATCAAAGGGACTTCAAAACATCTCCTAATATGTTGCAGTTTCTTCAATGATGTTTATGCATTTTCATGCAAATCATTTTATCAGAGAGACTTTAAAGTAACTCCTATTGATATGGTGTAGTCTCCTTGATAATTTATTTCACATTAGGACTTGATAACAAGTATGAGATTAAGAATATGATGACTATGGGAGAACAAATAGGATACTAAAAGTGGAAATTTTATATGACAAATTGAGTGACAGGATACATAAAGGGATCGTAGAAAAATACAATTTTTCACTGGCTCAAGGTTAGGGTTTTTAGAGATAGGATTATGCAAATTTTTATCAGTCCTAACACACTACTTGTAAACTTTGTGGAAGCATGGTGTGGCATGTAAGAGTGGATTTAGGCCCTAGATAAGGTTTTTTTTGGTCCACCTTTATTCCTTTTCACCACGAGAATTTATTGGTTCCAACCTAATTTGAATTTGGTTGAGGTGCATACACAACCTTGGAGAATGGTTTCAAGGTTGAAGATGGTATAAATAAGAGTTGAGTTGTTGAGGGATGATAAGATAGACAAGAGAGATGTGGATAATTTGAATTACAAAGTGTTAGATGCTAATTTGAGAAGTTTAGTGCAAGATTTCATGTGTTAGATTGTAGGATGCAGTGAGTAGAAGGTGTCTACAATTCTTCAGTCAAGTTGTGAAGGTGTTGGTGATATTGTGGTGGATTTCTCTATAAAACATTATTATCTATCTTCTTTTCTATTCTATCAATGATCTCTTTATTCTTCTGGACAGTGTGTGTTGAATAGGACAACTGAGAGGGGGGGTGAATCAATTGTCACAAATTTTAACCTTTAATTCAATCACCATAACTAATGCTTGAAACTGCTTAAATGATTAATCATCAAATGCCAATGGAGAAACTCAAATTCAACATATAAACACAATAACACTAGATTTATGTGGAAAACCCAATGAGGGAAAAGCATGGTGAGGATTAACTCCCACTATAGAGAATATCAAAACTGATTACAAAAGGCTCACTGCATAAAACAAGGCTCACTGCCTGAGATAAGGCTCACTAACTGAAACAGGGACTCACTATCTAAAATAAGGACTCACTATCCAACATGGCTACAACCCGTAGGGCTCACTTCCACAAAGACACAAAGAAGAAAAAGAAGGCTTGTAATAGAGAGACTACAATCCCAATGCAACAAAGGATTCTGCCATAGTCACTTGAAAAACTTGCATGAGTGATAGATCTCACCTTCTTCTCACTACATCTAGTAACTCAACATTAAGCTTCACACTGATCTGCCACACATCTCATGCACACTTTTTGTATAGCATCAAATTTGTGTCTACTCTATCACTTATCTTCCTTCTTTTCTTCTTTATGTTTTTCATTACAAGATCATCCTATATTTATACTATCTCCATCCTTGAAAAATATACAAAGTTGGCCATCCAATCTTCAAACTCAAATTAGATTTGTGCCAAAACATGCTAGGGTGGAATTAGAATGAGGGAAACAAAAACGCACACCTCACTAGGACCCAAAATAGATCCAACATGCTTCATCAACTTCAAAGATAGTGCTTAACACGAGGTCGGCCAAACTAGTGTAAAACATAGAAAAATTAAGCTCAAAACTTCCAAAAACCAAAAATATCTTCAATTCAATAAAAACATCTTAAGTCTAGTACCGAAAGTCAAAAGAATTCATCAAAGAGAAATCCGGACTAGCAACTTTTCTCCCATACCTCAACTAGAACATAGAAAAACATAGTTCACTACTAGTGAACACAACTCAAACTTCACAACGAACCAATAGCCAAAAATTTTGATATAGCAACCTTCAACAACCATGAACAACATATCTAAACTGCATGAACATAGGGGAAAATATTGGATAATTATCTTGAGCAACAATTAAATACCTTTAAACTTTCTTTAATACAATTTTCTCAATATCCTCAACATATACAACCAACAACAACTAGTAGATAACCAGCTGACCAGTTGACATCATTGACAACACATTCATTCATATCTCCATTCTTGCAACAATATCCCCCTTTGTCATTGATGGCAACACATGATGTGAAAAACCATCAAAGACACCATACCAGCTTTGAATATACATCTTAGGATTATTTTTGTTTGCTTCTGGGTATGTGCAGGATCATGATGGGCCAAAAAGTGGCAATATGTAAGTGATATAATGGCATATGTGGCTTACAACTTTTTTTTTACCCAAATTTGATGAAACGAAAAGGGTTTTTAAAGGAGATTCTCAAATTTCCACCAATATAAATTGTGCTTTACTTTGAATTTAATAAATAATTATTATTCATTTTCTATTTGAATTATGACTAAAAGTCTTGATTGATAGGCTGATTGAAAACATCTATAGCTTTCAAACAATATCATATTTTTGAATCCAAAGCATGTGTCACATTCTATGCTTTTCATACTATAGGATTAAAAAATGAATTTCATGAAGTTTTAACCAAGAAGCTGACATTCGAAGTTTTTATGTTTTTAAAATTGAATAAAAAAATTCATAATTAATTATTTACTTGGAAAAACTACAAAAAAAATATGCATCACATCAGACATGAGACTCTACTTAGATCTAAAATATTAAAAAAAAAAATATTATTTTATTGTGCTTAGGTGGTCAAACAGACACCTAATTCTTTTTTTCCTAAAATTTAAGTACTATTGCATTGAAATTTCAAATTTTTACCAAACCATTTTTTTTTTTTTAAATAAACCTAGTAGTTTAGAAACTACATTCAATTTTCTATAAATTCTATTCTTACATATTTTTGAAATAATATAGATAACTTATACAAATATTTATGTCAAGTTGCCTTTACTAATTTTTCTAAACTTTTTGCCACTTAAGGGCCTATTTTTTCCATGATGATCCTACACATACCCTTCTCCCCCTCAAAATATCATCTTCCTCATTACATGCTTTCTCTCATTAGCTTTTTCTCCTTTTCACATGTTTTATCTCCCCCTTTGACATCAATGGAAAAGGAAAAATATATGTTCATTGAATCTTCCTTTGGCATGAAAAAAAAATACTCACAATGACAACACTTGTAACTACCTACTCCCCCTAAGAAGTAGCCACCAAAACATCAGTCCAAAAAGATAGAACCATGAATCCACTAGACTGATGCATCTCCAAATGCATCTTAGTTTATGAAATGAGGGGAAATAACCCCTAACTTCTCCTGGAGATACTCAAAAGTATCTTTAGGTTACCACAATCCATAATCCAGAGTGCCATTCAAATATCTAAATATTCTTTTAACAAAAAAAACATTTTTTTCCTTTGAATATTCTTGAAATCTAGCCACAAGATAGACCACATGCATAACATCTGGTCTAGTAGCAGTCAAATATAGTATTCCACCAATCATAGATCTATATTTTCTTTGATCAACCTTAGGTGAATCATCTTTACCCAATCTTTAACCAATCACCATTGGAGTACTTACTAGTTTGGAACCATCCATCCCAAACTTCTTCAACATCTCTCTCACATACCTAGATGTTAAATGAAAATCCCTTTCTATGTTTGATTAATCTGTAGCCAAAGAAAGAAATTCATCTCCTCAAACATAGAAATTCCAAATTCTTTCTACATCTCTTTTGAAAACATCTTGCACATCTTTTCATTTCATCCAAAGATAATGTCATCAACATATACAACTACAATCAATATTTTATCATTTTCAATCTTAAAGTACAAATTATTGTCTATCGTACCTTTGTTAAATCCTTGTTGAATCAAACTACTATTTAACCTTACATACCAAGCTCTAGGAGCTTGCTTTAATCCATATAAATCTTTCTTTAATTATCACACCATATCCAATTGATCTGTTAACTGAAATCCTTCTAATTATTCCATGTAAACTTCTTCCAAGTCACCATTTAGAAATGTTGACTTGTCATCCATCTGATAGAATTTGAAATTTTTATGATCATCCAATGACAAGAACATCCTTATAGATTCCATTCTTGCTACCGGGGAAAAATTCTCCTAAAAATATATGCCTTCTACTTGTGAGTAGCCTTTACACACAGGCCTTGCTTTGTTTCTGACAACTTCTCCATTCTCATTCAACTTATTTTTGAATACCCATTTTGATCCAATGATATTTTTATTTGTCGGTCTTGGGACCAATTCCCAAGTCTGATTCTTCTCAATATGCAAAAGTTATTCTTTCATTACTTCCTTCCAATATTCATCTTTATAGGCTTCACTTACTGACTTTGGCTCAATCTCAGAGAATAAACACAAATTTACTTCAGTAGCAACTTTGCCTCTGGTTAGTACACATTTTTTCTTGTCTCCAATAATCTAATTTTCTGAATGATTCCTTTGTACATATTTCAGTGTCCTAGGGGACATCACCAGAGCATCTTTTTCTATTTCATTATGTTCATCCTGCTTTTTCTGTTCATCTTTATCCTATTCTTCCACAACTTCTTTTATTCTTACACAATCATTTTCATTAGACACATATCCATCAGTATCAATAGAATTCTTTATTATAGTCTCATCAACCTTCACATTCGATCTCTCTACAATATTTCTTAGTCTTTTATTGAAACATATGTATACCTTTCTTTTGTTAGAGTATCCAAGAAATATGCTATCATCACTTCTTGCATCAAATTTTCCCAAAGTTTCTTCATCTCTTCTGATATAGCATTTTCTTTTGAATACCTTGAAATATTTAACTATAGGAATGATTTCATGTCATAGCTCATAGGGATTCTTTGGGTATGTGTAGGATCATCATGGAAAAAATAGGCCCTTAAGTGGCAATAAATCCAGAAAAATTAGAGTTAGGCAACTTGATGTAAATATTTGAATAAGTTATTTATATTATTTCAAAAATACGTAAGAATAGAATTTGTAGCAAATTGAATGTATCAATGTAATTAGATTTCCACAATCCATATGAATTTACACCTAAATGCTTCTGGATTTGATTGTGTGGAGTCTTTTTTCATCAACGTTTCGGATCACACTCAGTGAACCATCATCTTTTTCAACTCTCTATTCTGATGATGGTTCACTGAGTGTGATCCGAAACATTGATGAAAAAAGACTCCACACAATCAAATCCATAAGCATTTAGATGTAAATTGAATGTAGTTTCTAAACTACTCGGTTTATAATTTAAAAAGAAAAAAATCTATTTGGTAAAAAATTGAAATTTCAATGTAGTAGTACTTAAATTTCAGGGAAAAAATAAGAAGTAGGTGTCTGTCTGACCACCCTAACCATAATAAAATGATAATATTTTTTTATAATATTTTAGATATAAGTAGAGGAATTATGTCTCAATGTGATGCATATTTTTTTGTAATTTTTTTCCAAGTAAATAATTAATTATGAATTTTTTATTACAACTTTTAAAAAATATTAAAACTCGTATGTCTAACCACCTTAACTTGGTCAAAACTTCATGAAATTCAATTTTTCTTTTTTTAATCTTATATTATGCGAAGCATAGAATGTGACACATGTTTTAGATACAAAAAATGTGATACCGTTTGAAAGCTATATTTTTTTTTTCAATTAGCCTATCAATCAGGATTATAGTCGTAATTCAAATAGAAAATGAATAATAATTATTTATTAAATTCAAAGTAAATCATAATTTATATTGGTGGAAAGTTGAGAATCTCCTTTTAAAACCCTTTTCATTTCATCAATTTTGGGTTAAAAAAAATTCACAGCCACATACCTATCATATCGCAACTTTTTGGCCCATCATGATCCTACACATACGCCTTTGTACTATTTTCTCTTGCTTGAACTTGATTGAACACATAAACAAGAGTATGAATAGCTTCTTTCTAGTTAAATTTTGGTAATCTGGCTTCAGTGATCATTGATATAGTAGCCTCTTGAAATGTTTTATTTTTCCTTTCAACAACTCCATTCTGTTGAGGAATCCTCAAAGTAGATAACTCTCTTCATTCCAGGAACTTCACAAAACATATTGAACTCATGGGAGGTGAACTCTCCACCTCTATCAGATATTAATCATTTTATCTTCAAATTCACTTCATTTTCAACCATAGCCTTGAATGCCTTGAATCTATCTAATGCATCTAATTTCTCTCTAAGAAATGTAACCCATGTATATCTAGAATAATCATCAATTAAAAGCATAAAGTACCTTTCTCCAAGTAGACTGTGTACTCTCATAGGACCACAAATATCTGTATGAACTAGATCTAGTAGTCCAGTAGTAGATTGTTCTTTTGATCTATAATGATTTCTTGCTTGCTTCCCAAACTGATAATTCCTACAGATAGCATTAGGAGGCTTTGTAATTTTTGGTGAATCTCCCATGGCTTAAACAACACTAATCCTTTCCAAGTTATCAAAATTCATGTGACACATTCTCCCATGCCATAACCAATTGTCATTTATCTGAGTCATAAAGTATCATCCATCAACACCCTTAAGTTGATAAATTTTCCCTTTAGAATTCTTTCCTGCAGTAATCAATGTTTTGGATCCTTTCCAGATTTCGTATTTTTCATCCTTAAACACAAGATCATATCCTTTTCTACACATCTATCCAATGCTAAAAAAATTATGCCTTAAACCCTTAACATAGTAAACATCGTCAGTATGATGCTTGCCATCAAAACTTACTGAACCTATCCCACAAATTTTAGCACCAATATCATCTCCAAACATAACCAGGCCTCCGTCATATTTTTCAATTTTAACAAACTTAATCTTATCACCAGTCATGTGATGTGAACAACCACTATCAACTACCCAAAAATTATTTTCTTGTTTAGCATGTATGAAAGAGATAAACGTACCTTAATTTTTATCCTTCTCCTTCTCCGGAGGGCTTTCCTTTACCTATTTTTCTGAATTAGTAGAAGTAGATTCATCCTTAATTGCCAAGAAAAATTATTCATTATTATTTAGATCTTCATATTCTAAATCTTCATCTAAAATACTAGCATTTTCATTCACATAGTAAGCTCTATTAATCTTCTTTCCTTTCTTTTCTTTCTCATATCTTTGTTTATTCCTTTTAGCTCTTTCCGAACACTTTGTAGTATAATGACCTATTTCTTCACAACTAAAGCATTCAAAGGGAAAGTTACCTTCATACTTACCAGAGCCTTTCCTCATTCTTCTTACAAATTTAGCTTCTATTTCATCAAATTTTTCTTCATCTGTATCTTCATCTTTTGTAGCTTTAAAGGTAGCCTCTAATTTTCCTCCATTTTTTAGACTCGGCATTCTCATCTCATAAGATGTCAAAAATCCTAACAAAAAATCCTTAGTACAAGTTTTATAATCTATAGTTTGTTCAATAGAACTCACCTTCTCATTGTAAGCATCAGGAAGCATTCTAAGAATCTTCTTTACAATCTTGGTTTCATCTATAGTAGCGCCAAGTGATCACATTCCAACCACTACTTCATCCAATCTCTGTACATAAGCTTTAACATTTTCATCTTCGGACATATGTATAAGATCAAACTATGTTTCCAAATACTATAATTTCTCCTCTTTAACTCTTTCATCACCATCATGTGCTCTTTCTTAAGCACCCCAAACTTCCTTATTTGTCTTCAAATTTTGAACCTTAATCAACTAAGAATGTACCAGACTAGTCTTTAAGATGAACTTCACCTTATTGTCTACTTCATGTTCTCTGATCTCTTCAGGTGTACTCAGACCATTACTAAGAGGAGTATAAGGATTCTTGTAAACTTTATCCACATCATATCCACAATACTCTAGATATTCTTCCATCAATACTTTCTAGATACCATAATTAGTTCCATCAAACCTCAAATAATCAAAGATCATTTTTCTATCCATCCTGGACCTTCCTCAAGCAGTTAAGCTCTTCACCAAGGAACCAAGCTCTAATACCAATTGTTGAATAGGAAAATTGAGAGTGGGGATGAATCAGTTTTCACATATTTTAACCTTTAATTCAATCATCGTAACTAATTCTTAACACTACTTAAATGATTAATCATCAAATGCCAATGCAAAAACTCAAATTGAACACATAAACACAATAACACCAGATTTACATGGAAAACCCAATGAGGGAAAAACCACAATGAGGATTAAATCACACTATATGGAATAGAAAAACTAATTACCAAAGGCTCATTTCTTAAAACAAGGCTCACTGCTTGAGATAAGGCTCACTACCTGAAACAAGGACTCACTATCTGAAACAAGGACTCACTATCCAAGAAGGCTAAAATCCCAAAGGGCTCACTATTGAATAGATATACAAAGAAGAAAAATAAAACTTGTTACAAAGAGAATACAATCGCAATCAAAGGATTCCACCACAGTCACTTGATCAACTTGCATGAATGATAGAGTTCTCCTTCTACTCACTACATTTGGTAACTCAGCATTAAGCTTCGCACTAATCTTCTACATACATCTCACACACACTTTTTTGAATAGCATCAAATTCACGTCTACTCTTTCACTTATCTTCCTTCTTTTCTTTTGTATGTTTTTCATTACTAGCTCATCTTGTATTTATACAATCTCCAACCTTGAAAAAGATACAAAGTCAGTCATCCAATCTTCAAATTCAAATTAGGTCAATGCCAAAACATCCTAGGGTGGAATTAGAATGAGGGCGACCCAAACACACACTTCACTAGGACCCAAAATAGATCCAACACACTTCATCAACTTTGAAGATAGTGCTTAACATGAGGTCATATAAACCAGTGTAAAACACATAGAAAAATTAAGCTCAAAACTTCCATAAACCAAAAATATCTTCAATGCAATCAAAATATCTTAATTCTAGAACTGCAGGTTAAATAGTTTTTCATCAAAGAGAAATACAGACCAGTAACTTTTATTCTGAACCTCAATTAAAAAATAGAAAAACATAGTTCACAACTGGTGAACACAACTCAAAATTCACAATGAACCAACATCCAAAAATTTGGATATATCAACTTCAACAACCATTACCAACATATCTAAACCGCATGAACATAGGGGAAAATATCAAATCATTATCCTGAGCAACAACTGAATACCTATAAAATTTCTTTAATACATTTTTCTCAATATCCTCACATATATAGCCAACAATAACTAGTAGATAACTAGTTGACTAGTTGACATAAATGACAACACCTTCAATCCTTTCTCCATTCTTGCAACATGTGCCCTCTAGTAGTGAGCCCTTTTGTAATTGATGTTGATGTTACTTTATATTTTCAGATAATCCTCACTGTGGTTTTCCCATCTTGGGCTTTCCACATAAATCTGGTGTTCTCTTGTGTATGGTGTTGATTTGTTTCATTTTCTAATTATTTAATTTTCATGGTAGATCATTATAATAGATTAAATGTTAATTGAATGAATGTGAATCTATTTATGAGGGTTTGGAAGTTTTAAGGTACAACTACTTCACCCCCCCTCTAATTTTTCTGGTGCATTCAACAATTGGTATCAAAGCAAGGTTCCTTGGAAGAAAGCTTAACCACTTGAGGTAGATCTAGGATGGTGGACAAGAAAGAGATTGTTATGTTTGATGGAACAAACTATGCATTGTGGAAGACAAGAATGGTAGATGTTTTGGTTTATCTTGGATCTTATGTCTAGAAGTTAGTTAAAGATGGATATACTATGCTTACAAATGGTTTAAGCACTAATGATGAGGTCAAGGCCTAAGAAAGCAATGGTAAAGCAAGGTTTATGAATGCACAAGACAACTGAGAGGGGGTGGGGTGAATCTATTGTACCTTAAAACTTCAAAACCCTCATAAATATTCAGATTCACATGCATTCAATTAACCCTTAAATTGTTATAATAATTTAGCATGAAAATTAATTAGCAAAAAATAAAACTTAATCAACACCATGCATAAGAGAACACCAGATTTACATGGAAAACCCAAGATGGGAAAAACCACAATGAATACAATAGGAATCACTTCCCTAGAGAAAGATGTTGGGAAAATGTGTCTCAACCTTGCAATTATATAAGGTTTATTCTTGATATATATATATATATATTCTAGTTACACCGATAGGTGTATACATTGGTAGGATAGAGCCAAATGTGAATATGTTAATTTTTTTCAAAAAACTCCTAAAATGGCTAACATACATTAATAATAATATATTGTAAATTTGGAATATTTTTTATTAGGTTTTAGATCTAATCATAGATATTTTGTTTTCCTATCTTGCCCTAGAATGTAACCCTATTTTATGAGGGTGTTGTATTACGACTATGGTAGAGTTTGATGTTTTTCAAAGAGTTTGATACCAGTCATGTTGTCTCTTGATCTCCAATGGTCATACTCCTATGAGAAGCTTTCTCTGCAAGTATATTGTAATCTTTGTGATTTCTAAACAATATATTGGAAAAAATTTGGAGTGGGGTTTTTCTCTTGAAAGAGTTTTCCCCGCATAAAATAATGTATCATGGTATGCATGATATATATGTTTATTTATGTTTAAATTTTTGTAATTGTTAAAGATCTGTAAAAATTTTGAATTATTCTCCTCTCAAGATTAGTGTAGGAAGTTGTTCCACTACCTTAGCTTCCTTACAAGTGGTATCAGAGCCTGATCGCCTTTGGTTTCAGTTGTGGTTTGTTGGGTTTTTTGAACTAATCCATATTTGAGTGGGAGATTGTGTAGAAGATACTTAGTGACCTTGTTGTAGGAATTTTTAGATGTAAAGTTCATCAAGGAGAATAGAGGTAGAGATTTTTTTTTGAAATAATTTGGAGATGTGGAAGCTAAAAATGGTGGATTTGTTGATAGATCAAGATTTGGGGGATGTTGTTGATAAGAATGTTTCAAGGCCTGCAGACCCTACTTAGGCTACTCAATATGATGTTATGGACTGTAAAGCCAAGGGTCTAATTTGATTATTCTTGGAAAACTTTGTTTTAATAAATTTTCATTAGGAGACCTCTACATAGAAACTATGGAAGAAACTTGATGAGATGTATCAAGACAAATCTTTAGTGAACAAGATTTTCTTGAGGAAGAAATTGTATTCCTTGAGAATGGAAGAGGGTACATGAATCACAAACCACCTAGAAGCATTCAATATTTTGGTGGCTTAATTGGCATCAGTTGGTGTCAAAATGGATGGCGAGGAGAAATATCAAATCTTACTTTGTTCTTTACTTAATTTGTGGGACTCTCTTGTTATGGATATTGGGGGTACTGTAATGACCCGTCTTAATAACCTAAGAATGTTGCAATTGTGTAATAAAGGTGTAATAATTTTTTTTTAAAGTTTAATTAGTAAGTTCATTAGTTGCATACATTCGTTAAGTTACTAGACGTTACACTACTTTGAGTTTTCCATAATTGACTTAAGTATTTTGCATTGCACATATTAATTTATAACATAAGATAAACATTGCATAACATTGAATTTCATTCAAAATAATATAAGGTACAAACATGTTTCCATACATTGCATTTGATAAAATATACAATACTCATCCATCTGATGAGGTAGTTTAATAATGATTACAATACATTTACATTGTTCACCTCATATACAATTGAGGGATGCTTTCAAATACAAGAGTTACAAATTACAATGAAGAGTTACATATAAGTTTCCAAGTGCGAGCTCTCCATCCATGAAGCTCTCGATGCCATGATCAAACTGGGGACCCAATGGAGTAAGGTGCATGTTCCACCCAACCATGTGGTACCCGTAGGTCCACCCCTCGTGCTAGGAGATAGTAATAAGGTTACCTAGACTTAATCTACTAACCCTAGTCACTAGTACTTAACAAACTAATGGTTACATTGCTTCCAGATTTTGACAATTGATTATATCACAAACACAAGGTTAACTGTTACTTTAGGTGGAGTGTCATCACAACATTGCAAAGGTTACCCTGGTGTTTCTTCCTAGGTTCCGGCCCCCAACATGGGTTACCCTGGTAACCTCTTACGAAACCCGGACCCTATTGCATACTATTGTGGAATCGAATGTCTTTTGACCAAACAAGACACCGATTTTCCATTCCAGACCTTCTCATCTTATACTCAAGACTGAAGTAGCTCAAGATTCATAAGCGAGGCATAAGCATTTTGTTAAGAGTTTTAATCTAACTACTGTGTCATTTAGTTATCACTGAGTTACTAACTATTTGTAAGTTACCCTGACACCACTTTGTGTGTCGGCCCTTACAAATAGCCACTCCCCTAAACATAACAAAGGAATCTATGTTCTTTTGACTAAGGTTTACAAGGTGTACATTTAACAAAATCAATATAAAAAACCTAACATGCTATAATAGACATCATATTATTGTCCATATACAAGAGTCAATCCACCATACAAATCCATGTACACATCCTTAGTTTACACAAGAACTCAATTTAACATTCCCAATTCCCACTTTTATAATTGGTCTGGAAGACTTTAAAAAAGAAAACTACGAACTTTCCCAAATTGCCCCAATTAAATACACAACTAATACAAATCAGAAAATTAAGCATCTACCATTCGGATTCACTAAATCCATACATTGAATAAAATCAAATAATTATAACATCTTGATTGTAAATCATATCTCAATAATTAAGAGAACTGCATCAAATTAATCTTTTCTTTTTTTTTAGACTAAAATTTACTCTTTTACTCATTACAAAAAAAGCTAATCAATTCTAATATTTCACCTAAATAATCATTACACAAAAATTTAGATATACAATTTCCTATATTTTAAAAAAAATATATATTAAAATCAAATAAAAATATATACATACATATACATATACATATACATATATTTATATTCTTATTTATTATTAATCATTTATATATACTAAATAAATTTTTCAAATATCAAATATTAATTAAATCAAAATGCATTCTATTCAAATTTCGGCTAAACAAACAAACGTTTAAGGTTAGGGTTTCGGCTGCATTCACAGCCGTCCCTAATGGGCGGCGGCAGCAGTGGCATCCTGTGAGGGCAGCGCCGAGGTTCCTTCGCAACCGCTGCCTTCCCTTATGGGTGGCTGTGGGGAGGCCCTTGCACCTCCTCCATCGCAGGTATTGTGCATTGATAACAAATAAAAACACTTTACTATTGTAAATTTAAATGAAATTTTAACTCTGCGAAATATCAATTCGCATTTATGGAAATTTAATTTCATTCTTTTTTTAAAAAAAAAATCTCGCGCCTGTACGGCGATTTAAAATTATATATTCACAAAACTATCAAGCTCCATTCCCAATCCAATTTATATAAAAAATATATATATATATCTATATGATTATATATATATATATCTTAAAAATTCTAACAGAGTTTTGTTTTAACAGAGAAGAAAATAATAATAAACTTCTACTGGGGATATTGGGGAAATAATCATATTTCCTCAGGGTTTCACAAAATTCACGCACAGTATTTTTTTAAAATCCAATCCATTTTCTTTTTCTTTCCCTAGAGGTTTTCAATTTCGTTAAACAAATGAATTCCCTTCCCAAAATTTAAATACTATCTACAGAAAATAAACTTCAGAGGTTATTTTTAAACCATTAATTCTTCACAAAAAACAAAATACAGAGAAGAGAAATATAGGGATTTACATTAAATTGATTTCTTTCAAAGCATTTCCTTTCGAAAACAACAAAATGAAATTTACGAGAAAAAATACCCGTATTCCTTTTCTTACTGGTGAAGAGAAGCTTATGTTGCCTTTGTTGCCTGTAGCTTCCTATTTCTTCCCGTACAGCAAATCCCAATCCAAAGATACAAACAAAATATTTTCCACAAATATACAGTATATCCAATAAAACACCAAGAGAGAAATTTTACAAAGCCCTGATAATTTTCCTGTGAGGAAATTGAATAACCTCCGTGCAATCCCTGATCCATAATAAACTTCGTAAACAAATTTTCCTCCATCAATAAAAAATTATTGCACTCACACACATGTCAAGAAGTGGTTGCAAAAATATCTTCCCACCACTTCTCGGCAATCTTCCAATTTTCAATTTGCAAGCAATTAAATTTATTTAATTTAATTTTTCAACTAATGTTCCAAACACGTGCATTTATTTTATTTAATTTCCTAATTTTCAAATACAAAATAAATTTAAATATTAAATCTATTCACACACGCAATCTTTAAAACAATTTAATTTAATTTATTTATTTATTTATTTATTTAATTAAATAAATTTAATCTTTTAAGATCAAACCATTTAACCAAATAAGCTAATTAATTAATTAAATATAAAGCACTAATCTCTTCCACATTTAAACATTAATTTAAATAACAATAATTTAAAACACAATAAACTATCATTAAAAATTAACCAAATTTTCCTTTCAAGCAATTTATCCAAACAGAAAATGACAGACAATCCTATGACTCTGAACTTAAACAAACAATGTACTAAGACTAGGATTATAGATTAAACTAGGGTAAACCAAACTACTATCTCTGGATCAACATATCTGTTGAGTCTTGACATGCTTAGACCTGAGTACCTAGGTGGAGCCAGTGTCATGTACCTGTAATTCCTGCAACCAAGCAAATAACGAGCATACATATATATATATAAATAAAGCATTAAACAAACACACCGTGCGGAGAAAATCACGGATATCACAGGGCACTCGCAAGCAAGTGATGCGATTCCATTCTCCACACCAATACACATCACAGCAGACTGACGAAATAAATAGCTGTTAGTCCATCATATACATGTACATAGAAATAAACAACTGAAAGTAAACATCTACGCTATATCAAATCATCTCTGAAAACAATAATCACCAAACAATGTATCATCATATCACAGAATAAATCCACTATCGCTCAAAACCAGCAATGAAAATATCCAAACAAAGTATCATAATCTAACAGTATAAAAACATAACAGCAAAAAGCATAAGCATATACGGAGGGGTACTACATCCTCCCCCCCTAGGATCAGGCTTGCTCCTGAAAGCCTGCGAACAGATAGGGATAAAGTTCCCTCGTGCGTGTCACATCCTCCCAGGTAGTTGAAGCCTCATGGCTAGAATCCCATTGGACCCTCACCTGATCAACGTCTTGACCCTTGAGACTGAGCATCCGGTGCTGTAGAATGGCCATGGCCTCCAAAGCTAGCTTCCTGTCCTCTACCTATAACGCATTCCAATCAAGTACATGAGATATGTTGGGATGATATGGTCTAAGTACTGATACATGAAAAACATCATGAATACGAGACAAACTGGGTGGTAAGGTGAGTCGATATGCCATGGGACCAATTCTCTCTAAGATCTCGAATGGTCCAATGAAACGAGGCGCAACCTTAGAGCCTTTTCCATAACGCATTGGACTCTTTCGCAGTCACACTCGAAGAAACACTCTATCACCAACAGAAAACTGTCGATCGATCTTATGTGCATCAGCATATTTCTTTTGCCTATCCTGAGCTGCTATCAAATGTTCTCTAATATGGTTAACATGTTGCTCCATGTCACGAAGCATCTCAGGTCCAAGTAACACTCTATCCTCAAGTCAATCCCAACTAAGAGGAGTTCGACAGGGACGACCGTATAATGCCTGAAATGGTGGCATACCTATGGAACTCTGATATTCGTTGTTGTAATCAAATTCTAATAAGTACAAGTAATCCTCCCAATGCGATTGTTGGTCCATTACGTACATCCTAAGAATATCCTCTAATATTTGGTTAACTCTTTCCATTTGACCATCGGTTTGAGGATGATACGCTGAACTAAAGTTCAATTGTGTACCTAGGGCATGTTGTAATGAAGTCCATAGGGCTGAAGTAAATACAGGATCTCTATCTGATATAATCCTATGAGGAATCCCATGCAATCTAACGATGTCCTCCATGAATATCCTAGCTACAGATGAAGTATTATATGATGAACGTACTAGAGAGCAGTGAGCTACTTTAGTCAAATGGTCAACAATTACCATAATGGCATCATGTCAATGTGATGACGTCGGTAACCTTACAATAAAGTCAATGGATATAATATCTCATTTCCATTCGAGAATGAGATGTGGCTGCAATAATCCAGCGAAATGTTGATGCTCAGCTTTAACTCGCTGGCATTCAGGACATCTCGATACGTAATCAGCAATATCATGTTTCATACCAGGCCAGAAATACAATTGTCGAAGATCAGCATGCATTTTCTTGACTCCTAGATGAGCTGAATACAGAGCTCGATGGGCTTCAGTCATGATTAATGTACAAAGACTCTCAACATGTGGTCATAAATACGACCTAAATGTCATAATATACCATCCGATTCTAAGACAGAACCTACAAATCGACCTTCTAAAGGTCTACCCGATTCAATCTCCGACCTCACTTCCTGATATAATCTATCAGTAGGAAGTGGAGCTACTATTTGACCTCTCAAATCTACTTCGAGAGTAGTAGCAGAGATCTCATGTTGATGATGACTAAGAGCGTCAACCACTACGTTCTCTTTACCTTGAACATATTTTACTTCAAAATCGTACTCACACAAGAACTCCATCCACCGTCTTTGCCTAGCATTCAAGTTAGGTTGCGTAAAGATGTATTGCAAACTACAATGATTAGTATGAAGTTCAAAACAATGACCTAATAAGAAATGCCTTCATCAAACTAATGCATGCACTACTGCAGCTAGTTCTAGGTCATGAGTAGGATAGTTTAATTCATGTTCTTTGAGTTTGCGAGACTCATAAGCAACCACATGCCCATCTTGCATCAAAACTGCCTCCAAACCCTCTAAGGATGCATCTGCACAAACTACGAAATCCTTAGTAGGATCAAGAACAATCAATATAGGCGCATTAGTCAACTTTTCTTTAAGAGTCTGAAAAGCCAACTAACACTGCTCTATCCATACAAACTTCTTCCCTTTCCTTTGAAGAGAAGTAATAGGATGACCAATTCTAGAAAATCCCTCAACAAACCGCCTATAGTAACTAGCTAGACCCATAAAACTACGAACTTCACCTACATTAGTAGGCGCGGGCCAATCCACAATAGCTTGGATTTTTGAAGGATCCACAGCAATACCTTTTCCAGATATCACATGTCCAAGGTATTTTATTTCAGTTTGAAAGAAGTCACACTTCTTCAAGTTCGCATATAATTGATGTTCCCTTAAACATTGCAACACCTATCTCAAGTGCTCTTCATGTTCATGTTTCTCAAATAAACTAAAATATCATCGAGAAATACTAGGACAAAGCGATCAAGGTATGTATGAAAAACACCATTCATTAAACTCATGAATACTAATGGTGCGTTCGTTAACCCAAATGGTACTACTGTGAATTCGTAGTGCCCATATCGAGTTCTAAAAGCAGTTTTATGTATGTCTACTTCAGCTATTCGTAATTGATGATAACCATATTTCAAATCGATTTTAGAGAACACATTAGCTCCCTTAATTTGATCAAAAAGATCATCGATTCTAGGCAAAGGATAACGATTCTTAATTCGTAACCTTGTTCAATTGATGATAGTCAATGCACAGTCTAAGAGATCCATCCTTCTTTGCAAAGATCACAGGTGCTCCCCAAGGGGAAACACTTGGATGAATAAAACCCTTTTCTAACAGTTCCTCTAACTGGATACGAAGTTCTTCTAACTCCTGAGTCATCATTCTATAAGGAGCCCTAGATATAGGTTCAGCTCCAGGAACTAAGTCAACCCTAAAGTCAATATCCCTTTTCGGTGGCATTCCAGGTATGTCATCAGGAAACACATCTACGAATTCCCTAAGAATAGGATGATCATCAAGAGATACCTCTCGACTCTCACCCTCTTCCAGATCAGTAACTGTTGTTGCAAACAATTGACATCCCTGACGAAGACATCTCTTTAATTGCATAGCAGTTATCATCCGCAAAGAGATAGGTCTTTGAATACCTACGATTTCCACTTTTGCACCTAAATCATTAATGCAACTAACTGTCTTAAGTTGACAGTCAATTACAGCATGATAAGATGCTAACCAATCCATACCTAAAACTATATCATATGATCCTAAGGGTGTAACATATAAATCTACTAAGGTAGTTAGTGCACCCATTTAAGTTCACAATTATGTACTAAGTTTTCTACTACTACTTTCACCCTTGAGGCGAATTCAACTTGCCACTTACCACCTTGCTTTACCGCCACAAGACCACAATGGTCAACAATGGTCGGTGAAATAAAGGAGTCAGTGGCTCCGGAATCAAAAAGAATGGAAACACTAACACCATGTATCTTACCTGAAGTCTCGACCACTGTGTTCTGGTGATCGGCTTGGTGGTCATTAACCGCTACATATATTGTATGTGATCATCCTGCATCACCCACTGTAGGCTCTGAAACTGTAGGTCAAGGCCCAAAACCAGTAGAACCTCTCATCGGACACTGCCTAGCTATGTGTCCCTGCTGCCCACATGAGTAACAACCTGTGCCTATGCCTCTACTAAATGCTATGCCACCCAAAGGTGCATTGGATTGCTGGAAACTACCCCTACTAATGGTAGACTGAGCACTCTGCACAGGCTGATCCTGCCTATTACGCTTATTGTGCCACCAGTTGCGACCCTTTCCTGTTTGAGGACTATTTTTTTGCTGTGGTTGAGGGTTATTGTTCTTTTGAGGAGTTTGTTGTTGTTGTTGCTGCCCACCCTTTGTGGGTGTCTGTTGGTTCTTAGAAGAACCACCTGTCTATGCTTGTCCACCCCGTGGACTAAAACCTGCTGTAGGAGTACTCCCAATCTACAGTCCTGTGTGCCCACCTAATGCCATAATAAGGTTCTCCTCTACTATGTGAGCCTTCTCCACCGCTACTTCCATAGTCTTTGGCTCAAAGACTCAGACACCACCACCGATGTGGGCATTTAAACCCTTGATAAAGTGCTATACTAGCATAGGCTCATCATCACCAATACCAGCATACTGCTTGAGTTCATAGAACCTATGTTCATATTGCTCTACAGAAAGAGCTAACTGACGTAGTTCATGGAACTCATCAGCCCTACGCTACCTCCAATGTTCCGATAGGAACCGTGCTCTAAACCTCTTGAGAAACATCTCCCAAGACACTGATCCAATATCCAAGTGGAGCTTCTACTCCTCTAGGTGCCACCAAGTAGAGGTGAATCCTCTCAAGTGCATAATAGCGCATCTGGCATGGGTATTGCTACCGTATGGGTGCATGGCAAAGCATCTACCCAAATCCAGTAGCCAAGTCTCTGCCTCTAAGCCACCTCCTATACCATCAAAGGTTAGGGGGTGTGCCCTCAGTAAATCGCTCATATGACCTACAGTGATAGCATCCTGATGTGCTGTGTCATCTACTCTCCTAGGAGATCTATCTCTCTCTCTGACAACGTCCTGCTCATCTACCTGTCTAGTTCCAAGATGAGCTAGGACCTCCTCTAATAATGGACATATCTATGAACCCTGTACTACTGACTGTGTAGGATTCTGTCCCTCATTTCTCTGACCCAACTATTATGCCTGATCACTGTGATGAGGACTAGGAGGGGGAGTAGCCTGAGGGATTGGCCCTCGGCCTCCACCTCGACCTCTACCATGACCTCTTCCTCCTCGCCTAGGCATGTTCCTACACATAACAATAATGAGTTTTAGATACTATTCAACCAAGGTTACAGTTGCGACACTACGTACTAGGTCAACCTAATGGGCTCGTGATTACCCAGAGCGTCCAGTGTTTGTACAACCTTTGCTCTGATACCAATCTATAATGCCCCGTCTTAATAACCTAAGAATGTTGCAATTGTGTAATAAAGGTGTAATAATTTTTTTTTAAAGTTTAATTATTAAGTTAATTAGTTGCATACATTTGTTAAGTTACTAGACACTACTTTGAGTTTTCCATAAGTGACTTAAGTATTTCGCATTGCACATATTAATTTATAACATAAGATAAACATTGCATAACATTGAATTTCATTCAAAATAATATAAGGTACAAACATGTTTTCATACATTGCATTTGATAAAATATACAATACTCATCCATCTGATGAGGTAGTTTAATAATGATTACATTACATTTACATTGTTCACCTCATATACAATTGAGGGATGCTTTCAAATACAAGAGTTACAAATTACAATGAAGAGGTACATATAAGTTTCCAAGTGTGATCTCTCCATCCATGAAACTCTCGATGCCATGATCAAACTAGGGACCCAACGGAGTAAGGTGCACGTTCCACCCAACCATGTGGTACCCGTAGGTCCACCCCGCATGCTAGGAGATAGTAATAAGGTTACCTAGACTTAATCTACTAACCCTAGTCACTAGTACTTAACAAACTAATGGTTACATTGCTTCCAGATTTTGACAATTGATTATATCAAAAACACAAGGTTAACTGTTACTTTAGGTGGAGTGTCATCACAACATTGCAAAGGTTACCCTGGTGTTTCTTCCTAGGTTTCGGCCCCCAACATGGGTTACCCTGGTAATCTCTTACGAAACCCGGCCCCTATTGCATACTATTGTGGAATCGAATGTATTTTGAACAAACAAGACACCGATTTGCCATTCCAGGCCTTCTCATCTTATACTCAAGACTGAAGTAGCTCAAGAGTCATAAGCGAGGCATAAGAATTTTGTTAAGAGTTTTAATCTAACTACTGTGTCATTTAGTTATCACTGAGTTACTAACTATTTGTAAGTTACCCTAACACCACTTTGTGTGTTGGCCCTTACAAATAGCCACTCCCCTAAACATAACAAAGGAATCTATGTTCTTTGACTAAGGTTTACAAGGTGTACATTTAACAAAATCAATATAAAAGACCCAACATGCTATAATGGACATCATATTATTGTTCATTTACAGGAGTCAATCCACCATACAAATCCATGTACACATCCTTAGTTTACACAAGAACTCAATTTAACATTCCCAATTCCCACTTTTACAATTGGTCTAGAAGACTTTAAAAAAGAAAACTACGAAATTTCCTAAATTGCCCCAACTAAATACACAACTAATACAAATCAGAAAATTAAGCATCTACCATTTACATTCACTAAATCCATACATTGAATAAAATCAAATAATTATAACATCTTGATTGTAAATCATATCTCAATAATTAAGAGAACTGCATCAAATTAATCTTTTTTTTTTTTTGAGACTAAAATTTACTCTTTTACTCATTACAAAAAAAGCTAATCAATTCTAATATTTCACCTAAATAATCATTACACAAAAATTTAGATATACAATTTCCTATATTTAAAAAAATATATATATTAAAATCAAATAAAAATATATACATACATATACATATACATATACATATGTATATATTCTTATTTATTATTAATCATTTATATATACTAAATAAATTTTTCAAATATCAAATATTAATTAAATCGAAATGCATTCTATTCAGCTTTGTGAGGGCAGCGCTAGGTTGTCTTCCTAGCCGTTACCTTCCCTTATGGGCTGTTGTGGGCAGGCCCTTGCCCCTCCTCCATCGCCTACTGTGCATTGATAACAAATAAAAACACTTTACTATTGTAAATTTAAACGAAATTTTAACTTTGCGAAATATCAATTTGCACTTACGAAAATTTAATTCTGTTCTTTTTTTAAAAAAAAATCTCACGCCTATACGACGATTTAAAATTATACATTCACAAAACTATCAAGCTCCATTCCCAATCAAATTTATATATAATATATATATATATATATATATATATGTATATATATATATATCTTAAAAATTCTAACAGAGTTTTGTTTTAACAGAGAAGAAAATAATAATAAACTTCTACTGGGGATATTGCGGAAATAATCATATTTCCTCAAGGTTTCACAAAATTCACACACAGTATTTTTTTAAAATCCAATCCATTTTTTTTCTTTCCCCAAAGGTTTTCAATTTCTTTAAACAAATAAATTCCCTTCCCAAAATTTAAATACTATCTACAGAAAATAAACTTCAGAGGTTATTTTTAAACCATTAATTCTTCACAAAAAACAAAATACAGAGAAGAGAAATACAGGGATTTACATTAAACTGATTTCTTTCAAAGCATTTCCTTTCGAAAACAACAAAATGAAATTTACGAGAAGAAATACCCGTATTCCTTTGATTACTAGTGAAGAGAAGCTTTTGTTGCCTCTGTTGCCTGTAGCTTCCTATTTCTTCCCATACAACAAATCCCAATCCAAAGATACAAATAAAATATTTTCCACAAATATACAGTATATCCAATAAAACTCCAAGAGAGAAATTTTACAAAACCCTGATAATTTTCCTGTGAGGAAATTGAATAACCTCCGTGCAATCCCAGATCCACAATAAACTCCGTAAACAAATTTTCCTCCATCAATAAAAAATTATTGCACTCACACACATGTCGAGAAGTGGTTGCAAAATATCTTCCCACCACTTCTCGGCAATCTTCCAATTTTCAATTTGCAAGCAATTAAATTCATTTAATTTAATTTTTCAACCAATGTTCCAAACACATGCCTTTATTTTATTTTATTTCCTAATTTTCAAATACAAAATAAATTTAAATATTAAATCTATTCACACACGCAATCTTTAAAACAATTTAATTTAATTAATTAATTTTTTTAATTAAATAAATTTAATCTTTTAAGATCAAACCATTTAACCAAATAAGCTAATTAATTAATTAAATATAAAGCGCTAATCTCTTCCACATTTAAACATTAATTTAAATAACAATAATTTAAAACACAATAAACTATCATTAAAAATTAACCAAATTTTCCTTTCAAGCAATTTATCCAAACAGAAAATGACAGACAATCCTATGACTCTGAACTTAAACAGACAATGTACTAAGACCGGGATTATAGATTAAACTAGGGTAAACCAAACTACTATCTCCCAATCAACATATCCATTGAGTCTTGACACGCTCAGACCTGAGTACCCAGGTGGAGTCAGTGTCATGTACCTACAATTCCTGCAACCAAGCAAATAACGAGCATACATATATATATATATAAATAAAGCATTAAACAAACACCCCATGCAGAGAAAATCACGGATATCACAGGGCACTCGCAAGTGAGTGATGCGATTCCATTCTCCACACCAATACACGTCCTAGCAGACTGATGAAATAAATAGCTGTTAGTCCATCATATACATGTACATAGCAATAAACAACTGAAAGTAAACATCTATGCTATATCAAATCATGTCTGAAAACAATAATCACCAAACAATGTATCATCATATCACAGAATAAATCCACTATCGCTTAAAACCAGCGATGAAAATATCCAAACAAAGTATCATAATCTAACAGTATAAAAACATAACAGCAAAAAGCATAAGCATATACGGAGGGGTACTATAGGTACTTTTGTTATTTTGAAGACTAAAGATATGGTGGGTTCTTTGCTTTCTGAAGAGATGAGGAGGAAGGTATCCTTCACTACCAAGGAGGCCTTGAATTTTCATGGAAGCCATAAGGAAAAAGGAAAGAAGAATGAGAAGCGTGAAAAATCCAAGTCCAAGGGGAGATCCAAGTCTCCAGAAAGTCCAAAGTTATTTTTTGGAACTGCGTTAATCCTGGACATGTTTGTATGGAATGTAAAGAAGAAAAGAAGAAGAAGAAAAAAGAAATTTAATTTTGATTTTGAGTCTAAAAAGGAAGATGGTGACACATTCATTACATCTTTGGCAACTCATGTAGGTAATGATGCATGGTTAATTGACTCAAGTGCATCTTTCCATATTAACTTTAATAGAGATTAGTTTTTTGAATATGAAGAATTTGATGGAGATAAGGTGTACTTGGGTGATGATTCTCATTTAGACATTATTGGTCATGGTAAAGTTAAAATCAGATTTATTGATGGTGGAATAAAAAGGATTAATGGTGTGTTGCATATCTTTGGTTTAGCATGAAATTTGATATCTATGAGCAAACTAATAGATGCAGGTGTGTACATACTATTTTTTGATGTAGGATGCAAGATGGTTAGAGGTGCTATGGTGATTGCTAGAGGTGTCAAATATGGCGCATTGTATAAGATAGATGCATGCGTTGTTGAGTACAATAGTACTTCTGTGAAAAGCAAGTCTATGGAAGAAGTGAGGGTTTCACCTTCAACAGATGGTCATGGCTTTTGGGTACCCAAGGGTGCTCTTTCTTCTTAGTCAAAGTTACCTACAAAGAAATCTATGTTATGCCAGAAAATACTTGGTGACATTGGAGAAAAGGTTCTAAGGACCTTGAAAAATAAAAACCTTGTTGAAGGTCTATCTGATTGTAATCTTGAATTTTATTTTTGTGAGCATTGCATTTATGGACAACAAAACTGCATTTAGTTTTACTTGAGTTCTCACAAATCTTGTGGTTTACAGGATCTTATTCATTCTAATGTGTTTGGTCCTATAGATGTTCCTTCAATTGGTAAATCTACATATTATGTTTCATTTATTTATAATTATAGTAGAACGAAATGGGTATATTTTTGAAAGAGTAAATCTAACGTATTCAATCGATTTGAATATTTTAAAGAAATGGTTGAGTTGTAGACTGGAAAGAAAATAAATGTTTGAGGACTGATAATGGTGGTGAATTTTATTGTAACGCTTTTGACAGATTCTATAAATATTGTTGTATTCATAGACAAAAGAAAACTTTGTATTCTCCACAACATAATGGATTTATAGAAAGAATGAACAAGACATTGATGTAGAATGCTAGGAGTATGTTAAGTGGTGTTGGCCTAGAACAAAGGTTTTAGGTTGAAGCTATTTTCACTGCATGTTACCTAATTAATAAGTCTCCTACATTAGCTCTTGTTGATAAGACACCTATAGAGGCATGGTCAAGTCACAAGCCTTCATTAAGACATATTAGAGTTTTTGGTTGCACATGTGCCAAAGGAGAAGTGAACAAAGTTGGATAAAAAAGTTGTGAAATGTATTTACATTGGATACAATTATGGCGTGAAATGATACAAGCTTTGGGATCCTGTTTCAAAAAAGGTAGTATATAGTAGAAGTGTGATTTTTAGAGAAATTAACTCTTCTTCTATCGCATTACAACTGAAACAAAGTAAACAAGAAGATGCAATTTAATTTCCTTCTACACCTGAGAAATTTGAATCAAGGCCCATGGATAGACAAGAAGTTGAGGAGAGCTCATCTAGCTTTGAATCTTTAGAAGAGGAGGAAGAACCTCCAACTCAAATTCTTCATTAGTCTACAAGACATAGACAACCACATAAAAGGTATTCACCTAATGATTGCAGATGTATTTTTTCTATGAATACTAACATGGATGAACTTGGATCTATAAAAGAGACACTAGGTATGAATGATACAAAATATTAGAAGATTTCTATGGATGAAGAAATGACATGTTTCAAAAGTAATGATCCATGAGATCTTGTACCATTGCCTGAAAGAAAAAAACCCATTGGTTACAAATGGGTTTTCAAGAGAGATATTGGTTCAGATGGAGGTATTAAGAAGTACAAAGAAAGGCTGGTTGTAAAGGGTTACTCTAAAGTTGAGGGTGTTGATTATGGTGATATATTTTCTCCTACTGCAATAATGGCATCCATTATATTTTTCTTTCTATTGCTACTACTTATGATTTGGAGGTTGAGCAAATGGATGTGAAAACTACTTTCCTTCATGGTGATTTGGAGGAGGATATTTATATGACATAGCCATAGCACTACGTGGTGAAAGGTAAAAGTAAGTTGGTTTGCAAATTGAAGAAATATTTGTATGGATTAAAATAGAGTCTTAGGATGTGGTATCAGAAATTTGATACTTATGTTTTGAGTTTGGGATTTGAGATTTTTAAATCAGATCATTGTGTTTATTATAAAACTAATGGTGATCAGTTCCTATTTATTGCATTATATGTTGATGATATGTTATTTATTAGCAAAGGGAAAGGTATGATTTCAAAATTGAAATATAAACTTGTTGCTAAATTTAAAATGAAAGATCTTAGTACATCTAGACACATTCTTGGGATGGAATTTAAAAGAGAGAATAAACAAAAAGGTATGGCTTGGCCAAAGTAAGTATGTCAATTCAATTATATAAAGATTTAATATGAAGGATTGTAGGCCATTGTGTGTTCCCTTTTTAGTTGGAACAAAGTTATCTATTTCAAATTGTCCAACATATCCATCACAAATGGAAGACATGATAAAAGTGTCTTACTAGAGTGCAATTGGAAGTTTAATGTATGTTATGGTTTGTACAAGACCAGACATTGCCCAATCAATGGGAGTTCTTTTTAGGTATATGTCTAATCTTGGTAGAGTTCATTAGGATGCAATAAAAAGAGTCTTCAGATATTCATGTGGTACCTTAGATTATTCCTTGTGTTATCATATTACTTCCTTGATACTCATGGTTATGTGGATTCAAACTGGGAAGGTGATGTTGATAGCAAATGATGCACCAATGCTTATTTGTTTACATTATTTGGTGGTGAGATTAATTGGATGAGTAAGCAACAAGTTGTGGTTGCTTTTCCCACTACTAAAGTAGAGTATATGGAAGCTAAGCATGCTTGTAAAGAATCCATTTGGCTTAAAAGACTCTATTCAGATATTGGAATAAAACAAGGTGCAATGACAATTTATTGTGACAATCAGAGTGTGATATGTCTAGCTAAGAACCTGACATTTCATGCTAGTACTAAGAACATTGATGTACAATATCATTTTGTTAGAGAGATGGTAGGGGGAAGCTAGTTAAGGTAAATAATTTAATTAATGTTATTGATTATTTAACTAAGCCTGTGAGCATAGAGAAGTTCAGATGGTGATCATAGACTATGGGCCTTTCAGCCCCTAGAAATTAAAGAGACAATTTTTACACCCTCCTATTGCTCTTGCAAGGTGTGAATACTTGGTCTAGACCTGCTTCAACATGATCAAACAATCCAATGTTAGTCAATAAACAAATCTGAAACAAACATTCCCCATGCAATTCATTCAAACACAATGAACAAGAAACAAAGCAAAGTTAACTAAATGAAAGCTAAGAAATCTTATTCAAAACATTCAAACCAGCATCCCATGTGGGAATTGGTGCTACTTTGATGTGAAAAGTATCCCTTTCCAAATTCCTTGCAAGCTTTAATGATGAAAAATGTGACACTTGATGAAAATTTGTCAATAATCTAGCTAAGATTGATAAAACTATGAGAACTTGGATGAAAATATGGATGAGCTTGCTCAAAATCTGTAGATAGTAATCTTGCATAAGGTTGTGGATCCAAAATCAATAGATAAGTCCTCTATTTATAGGAAAGAAGGATGGATAAATGATAAATAGGGAGAATATGGGATTAAACATGAACCAATGACATTGTGCCACTTGTCAACATGCTATTGAACAGAGGTGGAGCACATTTTGAACAATGTGCAATTTAACGCATATAGGTGGATTTTAAATATGAAGACATGAATTGCAAGAGGGGAAGTAAGAAAAGTTAATGCCAAGTTGTCTCAAGAAAAAGGACATGTAAGAGACTTAAATGCCTTGTTGGAGGACAAAGTCATTTTGGGAGGGAGATTTCAAATTGATGGAATATTCCAAAGAGATGCCATTTTTGAATGGAAATAGAAGGATTAATAAATCAAATAAATTGATTTACATGTGAAAGTTGCAAAATCTAGAGGATTAGAGGATTAGAGTTAGAGTTAATTAGGATTTAATTAACTTTAGATGGAAATAGTTGATATGACATTTGATTTAGATTTTTTAGATTTATTTAAATGAAATGAGAGGAATAATGAACATTAATAATTTAATTAAATAAAGTTTGATTTATTCAATTAAATGAAGAACATTAGATTAATCAAATAAAGATGATTTATTTAATTTAAGAGAGGTGACTTTAATATTTAATTAATTAAAATGATGTATTGAATCAAAAGAGGACATTAGGATTTAATTAAATAAAATGATTTATTTAATTAAAAGAGGAATCATGATTTAATCAAATAAAGGTGATTTATTTAATTAAAAGAGGAAACTTAGTTAATTAATTAAATAAGGATTATTCAATTAATTTGTTAGTAAAGAAGTGATTCAGGAAAAATTAGAGTTAGTGAATCAAAATCGAGTGCATGATATCAATTAGGATAATTTGAACGTCTACACAAGGTATTCGACAAGTTGGAGATTTATTGGGAAAATGTGTCTCAACCTTGCAATTATATAAGGTTTATTATTGATAGGATGTATATATATTTCCTAGTTACACTGATAGGTGTATATATTAGTAGTACAAAGCAAAATATGAGTGTGTTAACTTTTTCAAAAAACTCCTAAAATGGCCGACATACATTAAAAAATGATATATTATAAATCTAGATTGTTTGTTATTAGGTTTTAGATCTAATGGTAGATATTTTGTTGGCATGTCTTGCCCTAGAATGTAACCCTATTTTATGAGGGTGTTGTATTATCCCTGTGGTAGAGTGTGATGTCTTTTGAGAGTCTGATAGCGGTTGTGTTGTCTCTTGATCTCTAATAGTGATAATCCTGTGAGAACCTTGCTCTACAAGTATATTATAATCTTTGTGATTTCTAAATAATATATTGGACGGTTTTTGGAGTGTGGGGTTTTTCTCCCAAAAGGGTTTTCCCCACATAAAACACTGTTTCATGGTATGCATGATATCTATGTTTATTTCTCTTTAAATTTTTGTAACTGTTAAAGATCTGTAAAAATTTTGCATTATTCTCCTCTTAAGATTAGTGTAGGAAGTTGTTATGCTACCTTAGCTTCCTTACAAATGAAATGTTTGTAATCAAAGGCTCACTTCTAGAAATGAAAAGAAGATAGAAAAGATAGTTACAAAGATAAATCCATCTCAATGCAGCAAAGATATCCATGACAATATCACCAACACCTACGTAGGTTAACTAAAGAATTGTTGACACCTTCTGCTCACTGCATCCAACAATCTAACACATGAAATCTCACGCTACACTTGTCAAATTTGAACTCTAACAATTTCAAATTCACATCATTCATGTCATACTTTTCTATATTTGTATCCCTTAACAACTCAACTCATATTTATATCATACTCAACCTTCACACCATTCTCCAAGGTTGACTATGCATCTCAACCATGCAAATTCAAATTAGGTCAACACTAAAAAACTTCCATGGTAGATATAATTAAAGGAGGAAAACAACACCCTTTATTTGGGACCAAAAATTATAGCACTATGCTACAACATGCTTCTATAAATAATAAGCATCCACCATAATTAGTGTTAACACCAAGGTTGGTTGTTACTCATGTAAGCAACATTAACTTTTTAAGTGCACGCTTCCTTTGATCCAATAACAACTTGAAAACAACAAATTTTACCTAAACACAATTTGGAATTTATTCCACAAACACCTCAAAACCCAACAAACTCCTTTGCAACAATGTTCACCTAAAGAATGCACACACCCAGTACACTTAAAAAATTCTGCCATACATTGTAACTTAACAAACTAACTTTTGAAGCACCAAACCTTGAAAATTTTTGATTGAGAAAGATACCAACACTATCAACATGCCTTCACATTTGAAAAACCTAAAACCAAACCGTGGAGAAATGTGGAGCAAAAAAATTTCTCCCAGACACCTCTGCAATACACATATCAGACATTGGTGAACACTACTTCCTTTGCTCAATGATCTAAAAAACCAAATTCTAGATACAATGCCTTTAAACACCTTTGATGAACATATACAAAACACATAGGTATATCTTCAACCTAGAAGAAATGTGGAGCAATGTTAGAACATTACTTTGTAATCCAAAACAACACTGCAACTCATTTTTTCCTCTTTTTATCAAAGTTTATCAGAAGCACTTGGAAACCAAGCACCAAGAACATATCCTCATTGTCCCGAGTACTTATAAAACTAACTAAAACTTAGAAAATCAATCATATATCCATAGATAGAAGCTTAAAAAAGAAACATTACAGGTTGACATCGGTAGCTTACTAAACAACATAATGCAACTAATACAAGCATCATTAATGCATCAACACATACATTCACAATAATCTTCTTCTCATACAGTTGACACTAATGAAAAAACAAGATTGTTTACATAAATGGCAACACCAACTGCTCATACTTGCAATAATCCCCCCCTTTGTCATTGATGGCAACACATGATGTGAAAAACCATCAATAACAAACACACATAATAGCTCTACTCCATACCTATTTCCTTCTCTTTTATCCCCCTTTCACATCACACTTATTATTTTCTCCCAATTTATCTTTTTCATATGTCACACTCTCCATTTTTCTTTTTCACATTATTCTCTCCCCCTTAACTATCTTATTTTTCACATGAATCTCTCTCCCCCTTTGACATCAATGGAAAATAACAAAATATATGTATCACTTATTTTTCTCCTTTGAAATCAATCAACTTTCTCACAACTTCTCTACAATTGAATTTCCCTTATTGCTTAGTATACTCCCCTTTAGGAGCACACACCATACTGCACTAATCAACAACCACTACATAGTGACAACACTCAATCTTTCTGATTGTAACAACCAACAATGTCACTACCTACTCCCCTTGAGAAGTAGCCATTAACATCAGTCCAAACCAAAGAATGAATCTTGAAATCCATTTGACCGATGCATCTCCTTATGTATCTCGTTCAAACAATAAGGGGCAATAACCCCCAACTTCTCCTGAAGATACTCAAATGTATCCTTAGGAAGAGTCTTAGTGAATATATCAACAACTTGATCCTATGTAGGAACATATTCAAGCTTTTCTTCATTCTCTACAACCTTCTCTCTCACAAAGTGATACCGGATTGAGATATGTTTTATCCTTGAATGCATTATTAGATTCTTTGAAATATTAATAGCACTTTCATTATCACAAAAGATAGAAATTGGTTCATCATATACTACCTAGATATCCTTTAATTTTTTCCTCATCCACAACACTTGTATGCAGCAACATGTTACTACAATGCATTATTCCTTTGTATTAGATAAAGACATGCAATCTTTTTTCTTGCTTAGCCATGACACCAATCTACATCCAAGAAAGAATGCACCACCACTTGTACTTTTCCTATCATCTACACAACTAGCCCAATTTTCATCTATGTAAGCACTCAGAGTAAAATCAATATCATTTGGATACCACAAGCCATAATCCACAATTCCCTTCAAGTATTTGAGTATCCTCTTTACTATTGCAACATGCTACTCTCTAGGATCTTCTTGAAATCTAGCCACAAGAAAAATTATATGCATGATATTCAATCTAGTATCAATTAGATATAGCAACCCACTAATAATTGATCTATACTTGCTCTAATCAACCTTAGGAGATTCATCATTCTTTCTCATCCTACAACCAATAACCATAGGGGTACACACTAGTTTAGAATCTTCCATTTCAAACTTCTTCAACATTTCCTTGACATAATTTGATTGTGAAATGAAAATACTTCTATCTATCTGATTTATTTGTAATCCAAGGAAGAAATTCATCTCCCCAAACATAGAATTTGAAACTCTTTCTACATTTCTTCTACAAACTTCTTACACATAGATTTGTTTCCTCCAAAAATTATGTCATCAACATATACAACCACAATCAAGATTTGATCTTTTTCAACTTTGAAGTAAATATTTCTATCTTTGATACCATTATTGAATCCTTGTATCAAATACCTATCCAACCTTGTATACCAAGCTCTAGGATCTTGCTTTAATCCATATGATTACTTCTTCAATTTATAGACCATATTCAGTTTGTTTGATAACTAAGATCCTTCTAGTTGTTATATGTATACCTCTTCTTCAAATTCTCTATTCAATAAAGTAGACTTCACATCCATTTGATAAACTTTGAAATCCTTATGTGCTACAAAATCCAAAAACATCCTGATAGATTCCATTCTTTCCAATGGAGCAAATTTCTCAAAATATATTCCTTCAGCTTGTGAGTAGCCTTTAAACACAAGCCTTTCCTTGTTTCTTATTACTTCTCCATTGTCATTTAGATTTTTTTTCAATACCCACTTAGTTCCAATCACATTTTTGTTTTCTAGTCTTGGGAAAAGTTCCCAAGTCTAGTTATTCTCAATTTGAAACAACTCTTCTTCCATAGCCTTGATCCAATATTCATCTTTGCATGCCTCAACCACCATTTTAGGTTCACTTCAGAAAGAAAACATGTATTTACCTATTCTTTCGTAGCTTTCCTTCTTGTTAGTACACCTTTTCTCTTATCTAAAATGACCAGTTCTTTAGAATGATTCATCTACACATACTTAGGAGTTTTAGGAGTCTTTTCTGGAGCTTCTTCCTCTTCAATCTATACTTCTCTTTCATTTTCTTATTTTCTACAAGAAGACTCATCTGATTCATATCCATCTATCATCATTGAATTCTTCTATAAATATTTTTCAACTTTGACACTCACACTCTCAACAATATTTAGCAATCTCTTGTTGTAGCATCAGTAAGCTTTACTTCTAGTAGAATATCCAAGGAAGATACCTTCATCGGACCTTGCATCAAACTTTCCTAAGTTATCTTCATCTCTTATGATATAACATTCACTTCCAAACACTATTAAGCACTTGATAGTAGGAATCCTTCCATACCACAGCTCATAGGGATTCTTTGTGCTATTTTCTCTTGCTTGAACTCTGTTAAGTATATAAACAAAAATATGAATTGCTTCTCTCCAGTAGAATTTTGGTAGATTTTCCTCTTTCATCATTGTCCTTTTAGATTCTTGAATAGTCCTATTCTTTCTTTCAACCAATCCATCTTGTTGAGGAGTCTTGATGACGTAGAAGTGCCTCTTTATGCCATCATTCTCACAAAAGATGTTAAAATCATTGGAGGTGAACTCTTCACCTTTGTCAAACCTCAAATATTTTATTTTCATATCCATTCCATCCTCAACCATACCTTAGATTCTTTAAACTTATCTAGAGATTTATATTTTTCTTTAAGAAAATTAACCCCTTTCATTCTAGAATAATCATCAATTTATAGCATGAAATACCTCTCACCTTGAAGACTTCTTACTCTTGTAAGGCCACAAATATTTTTAAGTACCAATTCCAATAGTTCAATCATAGATAGTTATTTGACTTTGAAGCTTCTTCTTGCTTTCTTTCCAATTTGACACTCTTTACATAAAACATTGATAAGCTTTAACAAGGTTATAAAAATTGATGTGGCACATCCTCTTATGCCATAACTAGCTTTCATTAATTTGAGTAATAAAGTAATGACCATTATTACCCTTAAGCTAATAAAAATTTCTATATATACTTCTTCCAACAGCAACCACAGTTCTAGATCCTTTTTTGACCTCACATCCATCATCCTGAAACATAAGATTGTATCCTTTGCAACACATTTTTCCAACACTCAATAGGTTATACCTTAAATGCTTACCATAGTAAACACCATCAGTATTATGCTTTCCATCAAATTTGATAGAACATTTTCCACATATCTTAGTAGTTGTATCATCACCAAATCTAACACATCCTCCATCATACCTTTCAAGTTTAGCAATCTTACTCTTTTCATTAGTCATATGATTAGAGCATCCATTGTTAATGATCTAGTAGTTCTTCTCCTATCCAGCATAAAATGAAGATACCAAAGTACATTTAGTATTATTATTTTTCTCTGAAGGGATTTCTTTAACACATCTCTTAGAATTAGTAGAAACAGATTCATCTTTTAAAGCCATCAACAAGAATTCATCATCATAAATTCTTGCATCTTCTCTGACATAGTAACTTTTCTTAATCTTTCCTTTGTTCTTCTTATTTTTGTTATTCAAAGCTCTGTCTAGACATCTTGAAGCATAGTGACCTATCTTTCCACAACTTAAATATTTGAAAGGAAACTTACCATTGTACTTACCAGTACCCTTCTTCATTCTCCTTACAAAGTTATCTTCTATATCATCAAGATCCTCCTGATCTGATTCATTGATCTCCTCTAATTTACAACCTTAAAAGCAGTCTCAGCTTTTGTACCACTGTTTTTATCAAATTCTCTCATCTCAAAAGAAGTTAAAAAACTATATAACTAATCTCTGGTATATTGATTTAAATTTGAAAATTCCTCAATAGTAGAAACTTTATGACTATAAGACTTAGAAAGAGTTCTAAGAATTATCTTTACCACTCTATTTCTTTGAGTTTTCCACCAAGACCTTTGATGGGGTTGAAAAATTCATCTGCCCTTTGCATATAGATTGTAACATTTTCATCTTCAGAAATTCGTAGGTTCTCAAACATGATTTCCAAATTCTACATCTTAGCTTCTTTGACCTTCTCATCTCCTTCATAAATGCTTTCTAAATTTAACCAAATATCTTTAGCAGTTTTCAAACTCATTACTTTCACTAATTCAAAACTAATAAGACTATTTAAGAGAGCATTCCTTGCTTTACCATTTCTTCCATAGGCTTTGATCTCAGTACTTGGACCATTTGTAGGTTTAGTGTATCCATTATTAATATACTTTTGAACATCAACTCCAAGATAAACTAGAAAACCTTCCCCTCTTGTCTTCTAGAATGCATAATTTGTTCCATCAAATACTTGGATCTCTTTCTTGTGCACCATCCCAGATCTACCTCAAGTGGTTAAGATTTATTCCAAGGAACCTTGCTTTGATACCAATTGTTGAATGCAATAGAAAACCAAGAGGGTGTGAATTAGTTATACCTTAAAACTTCAAATCCATCATAAACATTCAGATCCAAATCAGTTCAATTAACCCTTAAAGTGTTATAATAATTTAGAATGAAAAGTAAATAGTAGACATTGAAAATTAATGAACAACATGGACAAGAAAATGCCAAATTTATGTCGAAAACCCAAGATGGGAAAAACCATAGTCAGGATTAGCTTACAATATAAATGTGAGGTAGGGGAACTGACCACGTTCAAGGACCTAGGTCATGAAGGGCCAAGAGTGGAAGGCTACCCTAGCTTAGATTAGCTAAAAGGGGTGTTAGGAAATGTGGAATGAGAATGATGAGGACTTTAGGCCCTTCGATTACTCTACAAACACGAAACTCAAAATGGGGCTAGGTGAGCCAGTTTTTGGGTTCAACACTACACCTCAGGAAGCTCTCTGCCCCAGCATGAAAGTGTGGTCTCGGGACGAAAATGTTGGAAAAACAAGGATAGACAACTGAGAGGGGGGGTGAATCAGTTGTCACAAAATATTTAAACTTATTAAACTTAATTTCAAATCTGATGAATGAACAATCAACACATCAAAAGCATAGAGAACACCAAGATTTTTATGTGGAAACCTTGTTAGGGGAAAATCCATGGTGGGATTTAGTCCACAATATTATACCCTATTAAAAGTATAATGAAATATAATGGGAATGCACATGCATTCAAGAACACTTCCTAGAGCTCACTTCCCAAGGAAGAGAAATACAGATTAGGGTATGAATTGAGAAAATAGCTTCTATGCAAGATTAACTACAGTTCCAGTTAAGCACAAAAAACCTTCTTCACACTATGCTCTGCAATCAAATGAATAAATCAATGCTCACACACTTTCTCTTTCTCTGGCTTTCCTTCACGTCATGCACACACACTAACTTTTCTCAAAAAACAATCTTATATATCAACAACATTAAATTACATCAACAACTTCATTGGCCAAAAGTATAAAACAAGTTTCCATTTTCAGCCCAAATTTACAAATAAATTTTTAATGTGAATCATACACCATCGACTAATATTATGATGTGACCCAAAACAATATCCTTGAGTGCACCAAAAATTCAAATTTTAATCTTCGAGGATCCACAACATGTTACAACCATCATGTTGGCCAAGAACATGAAAACTCAAACACTTGCGAGAAAAATATTTGACCACAAGTGCACCAATCAATGTGGATGTACAAAAAAGATAGAGAATGATCTAGAAGCATCCAAAAGCAACAATAACTAACAAAGAAGAATCTACAGCAACATAAATTACTAGAATCACATAAACTTCAATCAGAAGCCATAGAAATACTGTCAAAACACAACTGTTCATAGGACGATCAAATATTCACATAGACCTTTGAAACTTCCTATAGATGAACTAGATACTCTCATAAATAAACCCTTTAGAGCACAACAACTAATCTTCAACGTATAGAAAAAAAAACCTTCATGAACTTCACTATTCCACTGGAAACCTACAACTCTTCATTTTAACAATTTTCTCAATATCCTCGACATATACAACCTTCACCACAAGAATTCTAATAGTTTTGACATCAATGACAACCACATATCAGCAACAAAACCACAACATCTAACAATCTCCCCCTTTGGCATTGATGGCAACACATGATGTGAAAAATACCATCAACACAACTACACTTACTCCCCCTTAGGTTCTAACTCTTTTCCTCAATTGCTCTTCTCCCCCTAAAAATATTTTTCACATTGTTCTTCTCCCCCTTTGACATCAATGTCAAAGATAAGCATTATCTTCCCACATATTTTCTCTGAACCACATATCTATACATCTGACTACTCCCCCTAAGTAGTAGCCACGAAAACATCAATCTAGATCAGGAAATATCTATGAAGCATACGGATTGATGCAAGTAAATGCATCTTTTTTTCATATCATGAGGGGTAATTACCCCTACATCCCTCTGAGATACTCAAAAGTATCCTTTGCAATGGCTTGGTAAAAATTTCTGCAATCTATTCTTTGGTAGGCACATATTCCAGTTTGAATTATTTCTCATTCACTTTCTCCCTCAAGAAGTGAAAATTGACTGATATATGCTTAGTCTTAGAGTGTAGCACTAGATTCTTTGATATGTTTATTTCACTTGAATTTTCGTAGTATATGGCAATAGGTTCATTATATACTACTCTAATATCTTTCAAAATTTGTTTCATCCACATCACTTGAGTGCAGTTATTTGCAACAACATTATACTCTTCCTTAGAAGTAGATATAGAAATGGAATTCTACTTTTTACTCGACCATGACACTAGCTTCTTCAATAGGAAGAAGGCACCACCACTAGTACTCTTCCTATCATCTACATATCCTGCCCAATCCGCATCAATATATGAATTCAAAGTAAGATCATCATCCGTAGGATACCAAAGCCCAAATTCAACTATCCCTTTTACATATCAGAAGATTCTCTTTACTGCAGTCACACAAGATTCTTTTGGATCAACCTAAAATCTAGCAACCATACATACAACATTCATAATTTCTATTCTAGTTAGAGTTAAATAGAGCAATCCACCAATCATTGACCTATATCGTGTTTTATTTTCCTTAGGATAATCATCATTCTATGTTAACTTGCATCTTGTTACCATTGGAGTAGCATCAAGCTTCGATTCATCCATGCCAAACTTCTTCAACAACTCTCTCACATATTTAGACTAAGATATGAAAATTCCATTGTCTAATAGAGTAACTTGCAATCCTAGAAAGAACTTCATCTCTCCAATCATACTCATCTCAAATTCACTCTTCATTTCATCAGCAAACTTCATGCATAGATTATCATCTCCTCTAAAAATAATGTCATCAACAAAGACTTAAATAATCAAGTCTTTATCATGATCTAGCTTGAAATACAAGTCGTTGTTAGCAATACCTTTATTGAATCCAATCTTTAGTAAATATTTATCTAGTCTAGCATACCAGGCTCTAGGGGCTTGCTTGAGACCATACAGAGCTTTATTCAATCAAAAAACCATGTATTCCTTGTCAGTCAGTTGGAATCCATCTAGTTTTTTCAATGTATACTTCTTCTTTTAGCTCACCATTCAGAAAAACTGACTTTCCATCCATTTGATAGACTTTATAGTTCTTATATGCAACATAAGCAAGAAATAGTCTAATAGCTTCAATTCTGGCAACAGGGGCAAAGGTCTCTTCAAAATCAATACCTTCCATTCGAGAATACCTTTTAGATACTAGTCTTAATTTATTCTGAACCACTTCACCTTGTTCATTTAGCTTATTCTGAAACACCCATTTAGTACCAATCACATTTTTATATTTAGTTCTAGGAACAAGTATCCATGTATCATTCTTTTCAATCTGTATCAACTCTTCCTTCATAGCTTACATCCAATGTTCATCATTGCAAGCTTCATTGACATCTTTAGGCTCAATCTTGGAAATTAGGCAATACTCTTCTACAATCTTTCTTCTAGTTTGCACACCTTTATTCTTGTCTCCTATAATTTTATTTTAAGAATTATTTAACTTTACATACCTCAGAATTTTAGGATTCTCTTGAACTTCCAGTTCTTTTGTTCCTTCTTCTGCACTTACACTTGTCTCTCCTTCTTGACTTCCGGAATAAATTGAAATTGTTTTACTGGAACATATGGAACAATTTGAAGTTGATTCTATGTCTTGAGTATTTTTCCCTTTGTTTTTACTATCTTCTTGGTCATCTGAATCATATCCATAGTATCTGGATGATCTAGCAGAGTCCTCATCAACTCTGATATTTTCACTTTCAACCATTTTTCTCAATTTTCTGTTATAGCATTGGTAGGCATTACTTTTAGTAGAGTAACCTATAAATATTCCCTCATCACTTCTTGTGTCAAAATTTCCTATGTCCTCATCTCTCTTAATATAAAACTTTCTTCCAAAGATCTTGAAATATTTAACAATAGGCTTATAACCAAACCATAGTTCAAAAGGAGTCTTACCAGTATTACAATTGACATTTACCTAGTTTAAAGTGTACATAGTAGTGCTTACAACATCACTCCAATAGATGTGAGGCACATTTCCTTCTATCATCATTGTTCTAGCAACATCCAAAATTGTTATGTTCTTCCTCTTTGCAACTGTATTCTATTGAGGGGTTCAGGGAACATATAATTGTCTTATGATTCCATGCTCTTCATGGAAAGAATTGAACTCCCTGGAGGTGAACTCACCACATCTGTTTGACCTTAGGCATTTTATTTGTAGACCTTTCTCATTTTCTTCCATAGCTTTGAAACTTTTGAACTTCTCCAATGCTTCACGTTTTTCTCTTAAGAAAGCAACCCATATCATCCTAGAGTCATCATCAATAAGTAGCATAAAGTAGCTTTCTTCATGAATACTTCTGACTTTGGATGGACCAAATAGATCAGTATGCACTAGCTTCAGTAATCCAATTGAATTATGTTGTTTGCTCTAAAAAGATACTCTATTTTCCCATATGGCATTCCTTGCAAATTGTGTTAACAGGCTTCACTAGCTTAGGTAAATCTCTTACTACTTGGGTGGAACTTACTTTGACAATGTTAACAAAATTCACATGACACAACCTCCTATGCCATAGCCAACTTTAATCTACTTGAGCAATTAAACAACTTTCACTAGCAGCATTCAAGTGAAAATTATTACCTTTTGTCTTTTTACCTAAAGCAATTACATTACTCGAACTTCCAAGTATCGTGCATCTTCCACCTTTGAATTAAATATCATAACCCTTGTCCACCATCTATCCAACACTTAGTAGGTTATGATTCAAACCTTCAACATAAAGGACATCATCAGTGTTATTATTACCACCAAGACAAATAGATCCTTTTCCACGAATCACACCAGCATTCTTATCTCTGAATCTTACAACCCCACCGTCATACTTCTCTAGACTTTCAAATTTTCTTTTATCACCAGTCCCATGATGTGAGCATCCACTTTCAATAACCCACTCATCCTTTTCTTCAATTCGGGTTGCAAGAGCTTTCTCAACTTTAGTAGATTCAATAGCCACTAGACCTTTTTCCTTGATAGTAATGAAAACCCAATCATCTTCATTTCCATTATATTTATCAGACTCATCATTAGTTACTCCTTCTTCAGCAAAATAACATTTATTTTGGAATCTAGATTTGTAAGGCTTAGATCTAGGAAATCTTTCATGACACCTTGATGCAAAATGACCTATTTTACTACAAGAAAAACATTTGATAGGTAGCTTTCCTTTATACTTACCTTGTCTTCTAACTTCTTTCTTTACAATTAGTGCTTCCAATTGTTCTACTTCTCTTTCTTCATCTTCAAGTTGTTTCAATTCTTCCTCATACTTGAATGTTTTTCTGGAACTCTCTCCCAGATCATATCTTTGCTTGCTTCTTCTAGATATAGTAGCCTTGAATGCAACTTTGGTCTTGGGAACAGATTCGCCAAATTCACTCAACTCAAAAGAAGCAAGTTTACCAATCAATGTATTTCTTGACATATTTGTTATTGATCTGAATTCTTCAATACCATGAGCCTTTGCTTTGTAGGAGAGAGGAAATGATCTGAGCACTTTAGCCACAATTTCTTCCTCTTCTAGGGTACCACTGACACATCTAATACCCATCACTAGTTCATTTACTCTCTGTATAAAAGAAGAAATATTTTCATCTTCACCCATCTTCAAGTTTTCATACTTGCCTTTCAAACTCTATACCTTAGCCATCTTCACATGTACATCACCTTCATACAAAGTTTCCAGCTCAAAATCTTATGAGTTTTCTTCAGACCTAACACATTTGTCATTTCTAAATTTTTCAGTGCACTCATCAAAGCTTCAATAGACCTAACATTATTCTTAGCCTCTTTAATCTCATCAACAATGGAAGGACCATTCTGACGAATAACATATGGATTCTTTGTAATATTCTAGTAGGGTTCACCAATACACCTCAAATGACACTCCATCTTGACTTTCCATAATGAGTAGTTTGTTCCATCGAATCTAGGACTGTCCTTCTTGTACGATTCCATCTCGTATCACCTCAAGCTTTTAAACTTCTTCAAAGGAACTTGGCTCTGATACCAATTGTTGGAAAAACAAGGACAGATAACTGAGAGGAGGGGTGAATCATTTGTCACAAAATATTCAAACTTTACTTAACTTAATCTCAGATCTAATGAATGAATAAAAAACCATGAACAATCAACACATCAGAAGCACAAAGAACACCAAGATTTTTATGTGGAAACCCTATTAGGAGAAAAACCACAGTGGATGTTAGTCCACGATATTATACCCTATTAAAAGTATAATGAAAAATAACGGGAATGCACATGAATTTAGGCACACTGCCTAGAGCTCACTACTAAAATACAAGAGGACTCACTGCCCAAGGAAGATAAATATGGATTAGATCCACATGGTATGAACTAAGAAAATAGCTTCTGCATAAGCTTGATTATAGTTCTAGTTAAGCACATAAAACCTTCCTCACACTCTACTCTGCAATTGAATGAATAAATCAATGTTGACACACTTTCTTTTCCTCTGGCTTTCCTTCACACCATGCACACACTAACTTTGCTAAAACAAACACTCTTATATATCTGAAATATGAAATTACATCAACAACTTCGTCAGCCAAAAGTATAAAACAAGTTTACAATGTTAGCCAAAATTTACAAATAAATTTTTGATGCAAATCATATACCATCAGCTAATATTATGATGTGACCCAAAACAATATCCATGGGCATGCCAAACATTCAAATTTTAATCTTCAAGGATCCACAACACGTGACAACCATCATGTTGGCCAAGACATTGAAAATCCGAACACTCACGAGAAAAATATTTGACCACGAGTGCACTGATCAATGCGGATGAACAACAAAGATAAAGAATGATCTAGAAACATAAACAAGCAATAAGAACTAATAGAGAATCATCGGCAATAACAAAAATTACAAGAATCACATAAAATTCAATCAGAAACCATAGAAATACTATCAGAGCACAACTATTCATAGCACGATGAAATCTTCATGTGGACCTCTAAAACTTCCAATAGATGAACTAGATACTCTCATAAATTAACCTTTTAGACCACAAAAATTGACCTTCAACGTACAGAAAAAACACCTCCATGACCTTCACTATTCCACTAGAAACCTAAACTCTTCCTTTTAACAATTTTCTCAATATCCTTGACATATACATCCTTCATCACAATAATTCTAATAGTTTTGACATCAATGACAACCAAATATTAGCAACACAACCATA
>VDFB02210504.1:29878-46501 GCA_007258455.2 Sequoia sempervirens | reverse complement strand
AGAATGTGATGAAAATAAGTCTATGTATATCTGCAATTCACTATTAGCTTTCATCACTAATTTTTTAGCATTCTGTTTATACTTGGATCGAGACGAATGGTACCATCCTCAATGCAATCCTATATCTCATGATGCAGCCATATACAGTGTTCTATATCATTTCCATTAACTTGATGGTACTGAGAATAAGTGCTTCCATCATACCAATTAGGGTAAGGCTCCTTAAGAGGCTTAGGACTCGGCAAGGTTAAGATCTTATCCTTCAACAAATTCTATAAGATAGAATAATAAGATTTTGATAACTTCGTGAACTTTCATTAGGTTTGAGGCCATTGTTGTCAGCAACAGCTACTACATTCATAATAGTATTACCTTTCCCACAGATTGATACGATGAACATTCCCTCAGAATGGGAGCATGAGGAGGATCCCCCAAACTAAACAACTATCTGTTGGTACTCTCAGGGTATAATTTGCTAAGGGCGAATTTCTCTTGCCAAGGCCTTTGTAAGTTCCCTATGAATACCTTTTGTACTTCAGAATTAAGCAACAGATATGAAATTTGTGAAAGGAGTGCTTGATAGCATGCTATGAAATTAGTGATTTTTTCATTTTCTCCTTGTTTACATCAAACGAGATCCAACAAGTCATCTTCAAACCTGATATTAGCTTGAAATTGTATAAGGAATTGACTTACAAGTTGGTCAAATAAGAAAATGGAATTGTCAGGTAAGGAATAGTACCATTCCAGTGCTCTATCCTTGAGTGATCAGGGAAATAGTTTAGCCATCAACACATCGTCATGGAAGAATTCTATGCACAGGGTGTTAAAGGTGGATACATGTGTCTATGGATCCCCTTTACCACCATATTTTTCAAATTTAGGGATCTTCATTCCTTGAGGGAAGGGAGTGTTCAAAATTGCAACTGGCAACTGGCTATGCCTAAAGAAGGGCTAAAAGATAGGTTGGGTAGAGGCTTGGGAGAGACTCGCTAATTGGCTCTGCATCTTACCCATATTTTGAAGAAGGGTGTTCAAAATATGGTCATTAGAAGATATAGGACTAGAGGAACCTCCTACATAACCACAACCAAAGCCACCTCCGCTAGAACCACTACCGAAGCCCCCGCCACTAGGAGAGCCTCCATCGAAGCCACCTTCACTTTCGGAGACACCACCATGACCTCCATCGGAACCACTTCCACCAGCACCACCTCTGCTACCAAATCCATTGCTACTACCAAAGCCTCCACCACTTATCCCGCAAAAACCTCCATCACTAGAGGTGACAAGAGGGGTGAAACTAAATCCCAAGGGGACATTGTTTACTTTGATAGTTTCATGTTTTTTGGAGATATAAGGGATGTTGATAGAAAAGACCACATCAGCTATGTAGACAGATGTGGGAGGCATCGATACTCTTAATTGTCCTTCATGCTCTTCAAATGTGACTCCTCATACAATACTAAGATTGTTCGAAGGAGTACACACTTCAACCAGACCGATGAGGATAGTCAGAAATTCTATGCCTATCTGATCTTTACCCATCATATGTTTTAACTTTCCAATGACTCGAGTGGCCTCAACCATCTTCAGGTGTCTTTCCAAGTGATTTTCTAAGTCGTACGATCCTTTGGCAAGGGTGAACACATAGTGTTAAGGAATCTGAATGGGCTCATGTTGGTCTATCGATAATGGTGTAGGAGACACAGGAGGAGTGGGGACGTGATCGAGCTTGTCGAAGAATCCCATCTCGTCCCTTGAAAATTGCTCCTGCACAACCATACCAATGGTGGAACCAGAGAAAAGGAAATGTAGAGAAACTAGTAGTGACCTTCATCCTTTCCATTGGGAGGTTTCGTATACTTCTCCTGATGATATATCCAGAAGTTGTGGATTGGGTTGTGATCCTCATAAACCTTCACAACACTCAAGAATACAATAGTCACGAAGTACATGGGAGAAGCCTCAACACCAATGGATGAAAAAATGTTGGTTCACGTTGGGTTCACCAAAAATGTAAGGTAGGGGGATTGACCATGTTCAAGGCCCCAGGTCATGAAGGGCCAAGAGTGGAAGGTTTCCCTATCTTGCCTTAGCTAAAAGGGGTGCTAGGAAATGCGAGATGAGAATTATGAGGACTTTAGGCCCTTTGATCACTCTGTAGACCTAAAACTTAGAATGGGGCTAGGCGAGCAATTTTTTGGGTTCAACACTACACCTCAAGAAGCTCTCTACTTGCGGATGAAAGTGCTGTCTCTGGATGATAGCAAGGCGTGCTAGCATCTCTCAAGTGTGTTGGCATCCCTACAACTAGAGGACTAAAGAGATAAGGTTAAACTATAGAAAATAGACTAACAGCCTAGCTAACTACTTCCAAAGGGCCAAAAAAATACTATGAAGTAGAAAAGATATGCTCTAATATGATAAAGTAAATATAGAAGAGTTAGGGTGGCAAGAATAATCTCGCAAAGGAATTCGTTCACCAGCTAGCTCCCAGTAGCATGTTCACCTACACATAAAGAAGAGGGAAATTTGGTTGGGGATATTAAGGGGTCTGCCTCAATCAGACCCCTATTTTGGTGTTTCCACTTCCATGGACAACCAAGTTTTCAATGATGGAGAAATAGTATGGTAAAGAAGGAATGAAGTAAAGAACACAAACACTACAAAATAGTAAAAGTTCTACTCAACCAAGTAATAGAGGAGAGGAGTGGAAAACTTACCACCTCCACCAAGAGCACTCAAGGCTAATGGGGGAGAAAATGAGAGTACTCAAGCCTCTACTACAATGGTTTTGTCCCACACTTTCTCTACTGAATTGATGAAGTGATGTTGTTGCCACTATGGAGTGCAAAAGTGCTGCTAAAAGTGCTTGGGAATGCAAGAAGTGAGTGCAAGAGAGTGTACAGAAGTTGAGTTGAAAGCTTGGAAAATTACTAAAGCTTGTGAAACATGTGTAGAAGATGAAATGAATGAAGGAAGAGTGAATTTGAAGGAAAGATGAAGAAAATAGTCATATTCGGGTCAGTTGGCCAAAGAGGGCATTATAAGTCGACCACCAATGAGAAGTGTAATGCCTCTACAAGCTCCAGCCGTACAAATCTATTAGGGATGTAAGCACACCACATAGATGTCTTTTCACTGTGTGGGCATCCCAGATAGAAAGTATTCTACCAATGCTCAAAATAGGTGCCAAGTGGAATGAAGCTAGCGGGCTTATGTGGAATTTAGCCTCTGAATTTGGTTTTCTAAAGTGGAGAAGGGAAAAAGGGGAATTTTTGTAAGGGGTGCAATTTCACTCCTATACAATAAACTAATATCTACAGTGAGTACAATAGGGATCAATGTCAGAGGGATCACTACCCAAGAGAAAGAAAATATCACTGCCAAATTAAAAAATAAGATAAAAAAGAGACTTACATAGATAAATCCATCTCAATGCAATAGATAAATCCACCACAATATCACAAACATCTTCATAGCTTAACTAGAGAATTGTAGAAACCTTTTTCTCACAACATGCATCAATATAACACATGAAAGCTCATGTTGTACTTCTCAAATTCACACTCTAACACTCTGTAATTTGCAACATTCACATCATAGTTGTCTATCTTTACATCCCTCAACAACTCGACTCATATTTACATCATCTTCAACCTTGAAACCATTCTCTCAGGTTAGATATGCACCTCAACCATGCAAATTAAAATTAGGTCGGCACCAAAACACTTTCGTGGTGGATAGAAGTGAAGGTAGACTACACCACTCCTTATCTGGGACCCACAAAATATAGCACCACACTACAACTGTAATAACCCATCCTAAATTATAACTTAATTAATATTATTGCAATTGGCATATGAATATGGTCTGTAAATTAAAAATATTACAAAAAAAGTGCTTTATAGCCAAATTGGCACAACGCATACCCACTAACCGGGAGACAAAGGATAGGCATATATATATATATATATATATATATATATGCAGAGAAAGAAAGAGTATATATATATATAGGTTACATATATATATATATATATATATTATATATATATATATATATATATATAAGGCATTCAATTTGAAAATACTACGAGGGCCATCTTCCAGCCTGGACCTTTGGTCAGCCATATAATGTCGAATGTGCCAAATTTTACATCACTTCAAAATATATACCATAGATCAAGATAGTCTCTAGGTGGGTATCATCCGGCGCTTGTTTCCTTGACACTCACCACTAATGGAAAATGTAAATATGGTTGTTTTCAAATTTTGTATCATCAAACTATGAAGTTTCATTTTCACTCCTAATTTTTCCAACCTGAAAGTTGAACAATTCCAGAACTTGCTGGTAAATTTCCTTTTTAGGCAAGAGAATAACCTGGCGGTGGTAACTCGATGCCACTGGGATACATTTTCTATCTAAGAAAATTGTTAAAATGCACATCCATGTTCTAGAGAATGCATCACAAGTTCATACATAATGAACTAAATTCTTGGCTGCCATAAGAATATTAAGTTGGGTAACAACAAAAAATAGGTTTGGTAAGGAAAAAACCTATACTCTTTGATCACCATTTTGACACCCATCTCGGAAGGTAACTTTATAATTAATTCATAATAGCTATCTACCCTCTAGTAGCATCTACCCTGAGGTGCTCTAGTCTACTTAGGTGTCACTATTCTATTTGAATAAAAGAATATTCTTCACATCTCTATAGAAGAATAGATTGAACTACTTATTTCCTCATTAAGAAAAGAAATTCAATACATGATTTATCTACTGCTACACCTGAATATCTAACTCCCAAACCGGCCATTCAGTCAAAGGAATGATTTAAATATAAAAAAAAAAGGTATGTCACAAGTACGTGTATGTGCATAGACGAAGGTCTATGTGCATACACATATATGTGCCTACTTAAGTTATTGATTTGTGCATACATTCTTAAATAAAAACTATTAAATCACATTACTATTATTTAGATAATGTTCCATTTTGACATTTCATTTGTTAGAAATTTAAGGAATAAATGAATCTATTACAAGTCTATTTTAACATTTTCTCACATACCATTGTGTCATTTGTGTCAAAACAAGCTGTGATATCCATACATTGCTATTTACAACTAAACAGTATTAAACATTCATAGTTTATAACAGAACATTATTGTTTCAGCTAAACAATTACAAAACAATGTTGTTTTAGCTAAGCAATTACAAAACAATTTTGTTTACAAATAAGCATTCTCTTTTTATAACATACTGACGTTGTTCCAACTAAAAAAATAGAAAAACATTGATGTTTACAAATAATCATCTGCCTTGGCCGATACTGATAATGATATTGAAACCAACTTAAAATAACAGAACAAATTTGTTTTCAATAGTCTATATGTTTTAGTAAATAATACGCTCATTTCACAATAAGCATCTAATTATTATAATATAATGCATTTCAGTTCCAAATCAACAATTACAGAAACAAAAGACAACAAAACATTTGCCATGTTTTATAAATTAGATATCAATATGTTTCAAACAAAATGAATAGAAACGTGGCTACCACAACTAATTCTATAAAGATGATAACAACAATATCTTAAATAAAATATTTTTCAAGCTTCTATGCCATTAGAATTTCTTTATCTAAATCAAGCTACCCATTACTTCATACATGTGTCAGAATGTCCATCATTCAAGGATTTCTACATATAATTCGATGATGATGGTCTCCTTATACGTAAAATATAAGTACCATTAAATGAATTCATGTCATTGTGAAACTCCCAGCATTTATTAAGTCAAGAAGAAAACTTTCAGTAGTTTCCAGGGTTCTATGAAAACAACCCATGTTTTCTAAGGCCAACAAAAGAAGTACGAGCGACTAGGTCTTTGGTCGCACCATAGATCGACTATCACTTACAATTCTATTATAGTATTACTTTAACAATTCCAAGGCCAATTTCAAGAGTGCCCATAAATGGTTGTGGACACAAAAAAAGTAAGCCTTCTATTTTGTAGAACTCCTTTGTTTCTATCCCTCCCAGTATATTTCCTGGCTTCATTTTAACCTTTTGATTTCCTCAGCTAAGCCAATGTGGGTCTACATTCAAGACATTAGGTCTTGAATTTTTATGAATCATCAAGACTTTATGATGTCTTGTAAAGGTGTTGTGAAGTGTTATAACACATTTTCACACTTTTCTAGACTCTTCTTATTATAATTCACTTACATACCCCCTTTTTAGCACTTACCAATTGTTATTTTAAAGTGTTGTGAAGTCTTGTAACAAACTTTCATGCTTTTCTAGACTTTTCATCAACAAATACACTTTTCTTATGCTTTATTTCACCCTTTTATGCACTTGCAGGTCTTAATTAAGTGTATTTTTTAATACAAACCCGACAAACATCATTTAAGACAACTTAATTCCCAACACCCATTCACATGTCTTGAGTGGGACCCATTCGCCACTAGGGGTGAATGAGTCCCTCTTGGCACAAAAATCAAAATAAATTCAAATTACTAGAGGATTTTTATTCCTTAAGACCTAAGGTCGGCCTATGATGTTGTATTTTTGGGAAATTAGGGCATAATTGTGTATAAATACATGATTTTCTATTCATTTTAACCCCCATTCATCCATTCAATCATTCATTCAAGTATTCATTCATGCATCATAGCATTCAAGCATTCTAAAATTTTCATCATTCAATCCAACATTCAATCAGGCATTCAATCATCTTGGACTAGCATATCTTCAAACTTCAACATAAAGGGTTTGGTGATTTTATGACATTGCATGTTATTTTTTCATCATTCTCTCTTTATTTCATTTCATTATCAAGGGTTTGATTACCAAATTGGGGTTTGACCAAGGAAAACCCCTATACTCTAACCCTTAACCCTTTTTTCCCCTCTTTGCATGTGTGTTTGCAGGTCTTGTAGGAATATTTGTCAAAGACAAAAGGTTTCAAAAAGGTGTTGCAAAGACATCAAAGTCATAAAAGTCAACATAACTCTATTTGAAGCTTGGAGAATATTTTCCTATCAAATTTTCTAGATTCAGATCTGACAAGTTGTCAGGTAGAAAAGTGCAAACCAGGACCCACAAAATTGACCTTTGACTTTTTAGAATCTCTAGATGGACTAATTCACCATCTATGGTGAATGAGTCCCACTAGTAGGCTAAATTTTTTTTTCAAGTTTTGTGTTCCCAACATCCCAAAACCTATTCTGGTAGTTCTCAATAGAAACAAGACTACCTCGCCATTTGTGGCGAATGAGTCCTAGTGGGCTTCAACACTGATCTTCGTAGCTTTCCAAAACCTTTCAACATCAGCTTTCAAGCTCTAGGTGCACCTCATTTTGTTTCATAAAGTTTTGTTATTGTTTGTTCATGTTTTTAGTTCATGTTTGCATAAAACACTATGTTTTCAAACACTTTGCATTTCTTAGTTTTTCATGCATAATCACCTTTATTTTTTAGTTTATTGCATTCATTCCATCTCATCTAGGAATATTGCATCCATATCACATTAATCTTGAGTGTTTACATTGCATTTTCGCCCCATCTTTCTCCTTTTAGGTGAAAACCCTTAGAAGTGCAAGAAAGACCATCAAGTGCCAAAATCTTTGTTTATAGTGGCATATATAAATATACAATCACATATTTTGACATGCAAGAATGGAACCTATAAGAAACTTAAATGCAGCCCCATCGATCCTACAGATTGAGTTATACAAGGATATAAAGGGTGATTACTCTATTGTTCATCGTTTGCAATGAATGATGTTATTTATGCATGCTATAGAAAAGAATTTATATTGCTTTAGGCTTGAAGCCTATTCTTATTCTTTTCCTAGATGATAGCAACAACCAATATTTGAAAAAAATAAGATACAAAATTATCTAAGTTGTTCCCTATGGAATGATAAACGACTCTCTACATTATTTTCTCAATACTCAGCACTACAAATCGGATTCAAATCTGATGGCCATGAAAATGGTAGAGAATAAACATGTAAGAGCTATGGTGGAAACTGATAAAACCATGGCTATCTTGCCTTGTCCATGCTCGACTTACTAGTCGATATGGTGCTAAGGCATGGGATTACCTATGCAAAGGCGGTCGATAGTCCATGCCTCTAGAAAATGGGGTTGATTCAACACTTTCAACTAGGCTCAAAGTCATATACAATTGCAGATAGAAAATATTTTACCATTATTTCTATTGAAAATTTGACAAAATGGAGAGAAGACTGCAAGTATTGAAGAGATACTACTAGAAAATCAATCATTATTCTCAAAATAAGTCAAGATACCTCAAAATCAAGCTTTTTCCATGGATTTCTTTGTTGTTTCCATTCTCACTCAATTCACTTGCTTTCTCTTTTTATCCTCATTGTTGTTTTCTTTGTGATTTTTTTCCTCCTTCCAAAATTGTAGAAAATATTCTTTCTTACCCATGTGCATGATCTTTGGGGGCATTTCACTCATAATTGCATTAATCTTCCACGCCCCCACTATTCGAATTTGATTACCTTGTTATAATTGGAACCTAGGAAAAATGGGGGAATGATGATGTATTCACACCCACTTTCAAAGTGATTCCACTCAAGGATAACCCTAGATTCTCAATGCAAAGGAGATTGAAATATTGAAATAGGGTTGTCATAGGGATTGAATGTGATCTAATGAGGGGTTCAGCACCAAGTTTAGACTTGGAAAGGACAATGCAATGCAAGTTGTAAAACAAAACCCTAATTCAATGCAATGACCTAGAAAATTCCTTAGAAATATGCGTAAAATAGAACATAAAAGAAAAAAATGTAAATGATGTGCACTTGAAGACCTTGAAGTGACTGGAAACAACTCAAAAATTCTAGAAATTTTGACTTTTTGATGAACTAGGACTCATTCACCAATCTGGGAGAATCAGTCCCAAATCAGGATTTATGCACGTGATCCTATTTCAAGAAAAAGGGTATCAAAATCTATAAAAAGATATGGAAAATAGCTACAATGGGACTCATTTTCCACTCTTGGTGAATTAGTCTTGTTCTGATTTTTTGAAAATTGAAAGCTCTAATTTGCACTTCAACACTTTCCCTTTCCTTCCAACTTGAGTTCCAGATCCGAATCTGTGAAATACACCTGCAAAATACTCCAACTCGATTTCTTTAATGGTGGGGGATTTTCCTAATAAACCCCCTTCAGTTTGGTAATTAACCCTTGATAGTAGCAATTCTGTAATTTCATGAAAACCTGAGCTCTAAATGTGTCTAAGACTAGGGAATCTAAGACATGATCTAATCCCATTCTAATGCATGGAATATGATGTAAGAAATGGGAGTCTTGGGGCTTAACACCTACTTTGGTGATCTCTAATCGCCCCAAATGAGCTCTAATGAGTCATCTACCTTCCTTAGGATAAATTTAGAATGATAATGGAAGATTGAATCACTGAGGAAACAAGTCTTTAGGGCTTCAGTCGATGGTGTAGAAGTTGCATCTCCCAATGCAGAATCCATCATGCATTCCACCTCCATAGGGATCCATGATCGTCCTTGATGGGACTTTGAACAATGAAAGTTGAGCTGAAGACTCCATACAAAAACAATTAATGTTGCTCCAATGCTTCAACTTTGCTTACTTTTGGAATGAGAAGGATCTTGTGAAATCTTGCTTGAAGATTCCTGATGCTTATCTCTTGAAGAATGTTTGCTCAAAGTGCTTAGAGTTGATAAAAGTGACTTAGAGACTTGCTTTTATAGGGAATTACTTCCATCATCATTATTATTTAGATTCCCGGCATTAATATCCACCAAAAATTTCAACTTGTAACTTCAATTCCCACCTCCAAAATTTAGTTATCAGGACTCATTCACAATTCCTAAATGGGTCCCAACTGGAGGACTGACCAAGGTACAAATGAAAGTCCCACCCTAGCCAAGTGGGTTTCAAGGATTTTACGATTTGAGTGACACTCTTTTATGGATTTTGAGAAATGAACCTGAGGATCAAAAAATAATGGGCCTTGAAATTCTATAAATGATGATTTAAGTGATAATTTAATGCAGGAAAAATTCAAGATAGGTCCAAATTATACCAAGGATTGTACTATCTCCAAGAATGGAGTACAATTATAGTGGTCACATCTAACCCCCACTTTAGTGCCCATATGACTTTGCGTGCATATTGTTGATGCCAAACGTTGACAAGGTAACAACCTTATGTGAAACTCAGTTAACGGGGGGACCAATTGTGCTAAACTATGTGACCTTTGAGTTTTTAAAGAAGTTGGCTTCTTTTGTATTTAGGGTTTTGGAATGGGAAAAGGAAGTAAATATAAAAAATAAAGATCTAACTAAGATGATGAACCAAGATGTAGATGTAGGCACAATAAATCTATCTTTTGGATGAGATTTAAGGGCCTGTTCAACAATCTGCTAAGTCCTAGAATAACAAAAATCAAAGATGAAAACCTAAATAATTTATCCAATAACATAAAATAACTCCCATACACATTTACTAAAAAGAAGAGTCAAAGACATTATCTAAAACAACAAACTTATATTGCAATAATAGAAGTTCTAGAAATAAACTTCTCAGTATAGTAATGACACAGTATAATGTTTTGTCAAATAGCTAAGAAAACAAAAAGGCCAAGCAATAGCACAATCTATGAGTCTTATATAATAATCTAAAAATAATACAAAAGATCTAGTGTCTTTCACATTTTTTTTTGTATGTTCCGAACTCATTTCGGAAGGAAGAAGTAGAATATATAGAAAATAATCCCACCGCTTGAAAGAAATTAACATAAAAGATTCCTTCATCATGATAAATAATGACTAGAACAATGATTTCCTAATGCCATTGCAATATAAAAAGATTTGATCCATAGAACGCAGTCACCTTCGAGCCAGATGCATCTCCTATGAATGATGGTAGTGGTCCCAGTATATAAGCAGTAGAACCTTGTGCAGACATGTGTTGCTCACCCATGACGTCAGTTACAACTAGTGGAAATATGGCAGGGCTTGTTACTCACTCCTTCCTTAACTTCAATGAAATCCCCGTGGAGAAGACATGTGGAGAAGTCTTCGTTGCTAGCACTGACTATGGGGTCCACCAAAAAGTGCATGTGGAACGATGCTATGTGGCACGTAGATGGGGCTCGACTGAGAAGCAAATGGAGGTAGACTTCAAATGCCCATGTTACTAACACATGGAAGCATGGTGAGACCTAGAAGAGGAGTGAAGCAATAAATCCTTGTGAGGAGTGCACGGTAGACACATGGAGGCAATGGGCGAAGTTCCTCAAAAAGGGGTTGGGGAATATTCAAATGTATAGGGTGTGGGCTGGACTTAGAAAAATACAAACAACTCGAAGGGAGCTATAGGAGTTTTATATCCACAACTTTTAGTGACTACTAGGGGAATTTCGCCTACGAAAAGAGGAACCCAAAAATATTTTGTTTAAAGACCAAAGCCTTATCCATTTTTCAATGTAATCAGAGACTTGAGAGAGGGATCTGCAGAGGCAGGCAGTTAGCATCGGATGGCATCAATATGTCACACAGATTCTCTTACGCTTCATGCAAATCGATCACTTCTTTGAATGGAAGCTTCATGGATATACTGGCTCTAGACTTGAGTTGAAAAAGCATCCAATCTAACTGATGAGTGATGCCCTCAATATCATTTTTAGTAGGGGGTTGATTGAAGCTCTGAAAAGTGGATGTCTTGTTGCTTCTCCTCAATCTTTGTTTCCATCTACTCTATTGTGGTCACTGAATCATCGGAGAGAAATAGGGAGGGTAGGTCCATCTAATTTAGCTGGGAGAATTTTGCCCACATGTTGTTCATAGTTTGGCCTAGTGTGACAGCACACTCGCTAGCATGGAGGATGGTTGTGTGGCAACAAATAAACTCTTTTGTTGTTTTGGAAGCTAACTTTCAATCCTCGATCCCCATGCTCACTAAGTCCTCATTTGGCACTGTGTACATCTTATCTAGCAAATTATCCACCTCGGGAACCTTTTCTGCAATGTATTGTGGGAATCGCTCAGTCATTCTGCAAACCTCCCTGCTTAAACTTGTTGCCTCTGCAATGAACTAAAGCATCAACTAAAGAGTCAGACATAAGGCCTTGAATTTTTCCTAGTATGAGATATATAGTTGTTGAGCTACTTGTGTTGGCAAGAGACACTACAAAAATTTCAGGTGTTGACACTTATGGCAACCCTAGTCAATAATTGGATCAACATGTCATCATTCACTCCCACCGGTAGACAGATTGAGGACAAACATGAAGAACAGAGCTTCTAACAGTTTTGTGATCATCAATTCATATGCAAATTTTTAGTCATTATTTTCTATTATGGATCTCATGGAAGGTTTATTAATGTGTTTCTTTTGTTATCCAAAAATCTCAATGCCTCATACCAAGTTATGTGTAAGTTTGGTGATCTGTTTGATATCTTTCTATTCATCAGTGTTTTGTGGACGACTCAGTTGATATAATGTGTTGTAGATATTTGAGGAATGTTTATTCAAATATTTTAGTGTTTGATCATTTTGTTTTGGGTCCAATCTAAGTTGTGGATGACCATTGTGGATGCACATTAAATATTATTTATGATCCAAGATGATAGTTCTGAATATTTCTAAGTTTTATTGAAGCCAACTTGTTGTGACTAAATCCTTTGTTGCAAATATATATAAGTGCTCAGTTATATCATTTTGGTGTGTAAGGAAGGTGTGTTGATATGAGTTGTGATCATCAAAAGAGTGATTGAGCGATTATGCATAGTTTCACTTGTGCATTAAAGATTTTGTAGTGCGAGTTTCTGTAGAGTAGAGCAGAAGTGCAGAATCAGCCAGAAGGATAGAAGATCAACTACAGAGTTTAACCAAAACTATAATCAAGCATTTGTAGATGCTAATCTCTCAGTTCATTCTCTTGGATCTAATCCAAATCATTGTAAGGTAGTGAGCCTTTCTATTTTGAGTAGTGAGCTCTAGGAAGTGTGTCTGAATGCAAGTGCATTCCCATTTTGTAATATTTCTTTTGGGTATACTCAGATTATATTGTGGATTGGCCATCCATCATGCTTTTTCCCCCAACAAGGTTTCCACATAAAAATCCTGGTGTTATGGTTTTGTGATTATTTGCATTCAATTCATGCATAAATCTTTTGTTGAATGCTTAAGTGATTTAAAGATTAGAATAATAAATTTAATTTATGCACAACACTGATTCACCCCCCTCTCAGTGTTGCTTGTTTCCATCAATTGGTATCAAAGCTAGTTCCTCGAAAGAAGTCTAACAACTTGGGGAGATCTTGGAAGGTGTTTTTCTATGGATACAAGTAGTCTTCAACAACAACTTATGGTGGCCCTAGATGATCTTGACCAGCCAAAGTTTGAGAACTGGGAATTCCAAGAAAATCTTGAGAGTGCAGAGAAATTCATTCAGTCACTAAAAAACAAAAATAATGAATCAAGGGAGAAAAGAAAGGAATTGTGTGATCAGCTTAAGCAGAAGAATAGAAGCATGGAAGATGAACAACTCAATCATTCCTTGAAGGAGAAAACAAAAGAATGTGAAAAGTTTTCTAGAAAAAATGTTGTTTTGAAGCGTGAGATGGAGTCTATCATGATGAAAATGACCAAGGAGATTGAAGATAGAAAGAAGAATGAAGAAAAGCTTGCACAATCCTTGAAAGAAAAATCAGATCAATGTAGTTGATTGGAAAATGAACTAACAATCTAAAAAAAATGAGGAAGTGCTTGAAAAATAGCTTCATGATCTCAGAAGAGAGATTACTAGAGTAAATGAGTACAAGGAGAAATTCAAAGCAAGCTTGGCCAAACTTGATGAACTCATTAAAGGACAGAGGACTGACGGTGATAGGCGAGGTCTTGGATATGAAGAAGGAGAAATTTCTAGATCTGGACAAAGGAAATATAGACAAGGGAGACTCAAGAAAGGAAATTAGATGAATGGAGCTAGAAGGAATATGATAAGACAACCAAATGCTCAAAGATTCAATGGATACTATTTTGCTTGCAACAAATTCAGTCATATGGCTTCTCAATGTAGGAGCAAGATGAACATAAGTGGACCATCATTCCTAGGTCAGTGGTTTAATTGTTATAAGTATGGACATAAGTTAAGTGAATGCAAAGTTGTGATGAATAATTTTCATAGAGATTTAAAATGTTATGCATGCAATAGATTTGGGAATATTTCTAACCAATGCAGATCAAGAAAAAATCAGTGGAACAATAGGCCTGGACAGAGAAGTGTTGTGTGTTACAACTGTAACAAATTTGGCCACACTACTAGATTTTGTTGGAACAGAAGAGGTTCGGTAAAACAAAACATGCAAAAGGGTGCTAAGGGAAAAGGTAAAGTCACTACTGATGTGATCAGAAAGAAAATACAAAAGAAATAGGTGAAGAAGAATCCCTATGTTGAAGTAAATACTCCAGCACAAAAATTTGCTTCTGGTAATCCATCTAGGAATTAGTTTTAGGCCTTTGGCCTAGGGGGAGCTGTCAAGAAAATATTTTAACCCCCTACCAACAACTGATACTAGAATGTGGACATGTTTAGTAAGTGGATTAATGCTTTTCAGATGTTGTTCAACAAAGTGGAGGCAGTATTGTAAAGTTTTGAAGATCCGCAGAGGAATCATCTATCTCAGTACATGGAAGCAAGTAACCAGATGAATTAGGGTAAAAGCATTTATTGCGACAAAAGGGTTAGATGTGTGAATGATAAAAGGTCATTTCTATCCTTCATTTTTTACTTTGCATTTTGGAGGAAAGTAGTTTGGAGAGCCCTAGAGTGAACTTTGCTAAATTGTGGGGAGATTCAATCAAGAAGGTGGTTTTACAATCAAACTTTCATTCGACAGAAAGGTATTTATCAAAAATCCTGTGAATTTGTGAATTTTCAATCATGTCCACTCCTCTGGTAGTTGAAGTCAAGGACAGACCCCATCCAAAGTTCAAATGGAATCCTTATAAGTCTATTTAGACTGAGCCACTAGGTGCATTTTCGTCTGTACCGTACGGAGTATTGCACACTAAAGATATTAGCGCTTATATAAATGCCAATATTGAAGAATTAGGAAGATCTCAAATGATGAATCTATATTCCCATCATATAATTTGAGAGAAATTTATTGTAAATCCAGAATTCAAAACCCTAGAAAAAAAGAAGTTCACGTAGTTTGTGAAATTTCCCATATTTGAGGAAAATGAATGGGTGCGATACATGTTAAGTCGTGTTCATGTCGAGCTCATGTGGTTGAATGTTCCTTTTAAGATCATGAAAGAGGTTATAAGCGTGGTCACAGGTCTGAATTCCACCGGTAGACTTCCAGTTTTGAAATCCATAAAGAATGAGAAGGTTATTGATGCAACAGGTGCACAATGGGATAGAAGGGAAATGACAATAGAAGATATTGCTAAAGTGGATGTAAAATTTGCATCAATGGTAATTTGCTACAAGATCTACCACTCTAGATAAGATAATTTAGTATTTGGTACAACCATCTATTCAGTGTATGAGATGGTAAAACAAAATGCAAATTATGAGTTGTGTGAATTGTTCAGAAGTCAGTTAATGGAGAATCTGGGGAAGATCAAGAAGGAAAATAAGAACACTTTTAAATATGGTAATCTGATATTATGTTTGTTCTTCTATTTCATGAATGAGGTTTTGGGTGTTGGAAGAGTTCATTGGAAAAATGATCAACTTGTAGCTATGCAAATAAGAGATATATTGTTTGGAAGTAGTGATCGTTAGACTAGAAATGTTTCCCTCTCAAGATACTTCAAATTTTTTCAGAATATGATGCATGCCAGAGAAAGAATTCCTACCTCAATTGTGTAAAAGTACAAAGATACAATCTGCTTCATGGTAGACATTGATCAATGCCATATGGAAGTTGTTTATCCTAGAACAATATGGATAATGCCCATGGGATATGAAGTAGATGAGAACATCTTGAAAATGTATGCAGAACACTTGTTGAGCATGCCTCTAGATCTGATAGAAGAAAGGTTTGGAACCTATGCAGAAAAGAGCATGCAAGTCTATGATTAATTACATAAGCCTAAGATAGTCAGAAGAGTAAGGAAATAAGTAGAAGTCTTTGTAGAAAGCATGGGCTTACCTGTAGAAGCTTTGAGAGAAGCAAGAAGGAAGAGAGATGATGCTAAAGCAACAAAAGATTCAACAAAAACCAAATCTTCTAGTCCAGGAGTATCTTTTTCCCACACTAGATCTACTAGGAGTTCCCCATCCCTGTCCACTCCTGCAGCCAAGCTAGCTCAAGACAAGGCTTTCGGTAAAAGGAAGAAGAATAAAAGAACAATAATATATGAAGTCACTTCAGAAGATGAGGAAATTGAGTCAGAAGAAGTTGTGAAAGAAATGAAGGCTACTCAAAGTAAGGCTATAAAGTTAACTAAGAGAAAATATTTCGGTAAAGAAGAAGAGGATAAGAAGAAAGACAAAGTTATCAAACTTGGTATGTCAGTTGAGGAAGTTGAGAATGTTGTTGTCAAAGATGGAAATCTCAAGCCC
>VDFB02210504.1:0-29778 GCA_007258455.2 Sequoia sempervirens | reverse complement strand
AAATGCAGATTTAAATAATAAACAGAGAAACTAAAACATACACAGAATAAATCATAACACAGAGAATTTAACGTGGTTCACCCAATTTGGGCTACATCCACCAAACCACAGCCATCCAATACTTTTATTATCCAGTGCAAAACCTATTACAATCTCGCAAATAATCGCATTTTTCCTCATACTATAACCCCCATTCCAACCCCTTTTAACAAGCTTTTAGAAGCTTCCAGAATTAGGGTTTTACAAAGAGATTTTTCCTTTTTTGGGGGCCAGGGTGTACAGTATACCATGGGCTATACAATATAGCATGATCAGTCGCCACACACCAATAGATTCCATGCATGCGTAACCGCCATTGCTCCACTTTCCCCTATTTTCCCTAAATGACATCCTCCCAGTCATGGAGTTGACTGCCTTGTATAGCTTTAGTATAAATAATGATTTGATGCTCCTTCTTCAAGAGGTTGCACGATTTGAAATTGTACTCTCATTCTCCAATTTTAGTAACACAGATACATTACTCTTTGTATGCATGGTTTACAATGAATAAAATAAAGTTATGAGTTCGAGCATCTGAGTTATTGTTAGTTTAGAGGATACTTATCCATGGGGCCCCACTTGGTGAGTAATTGATCTTCTTAGTTTAGCATTAGTTTAGTATTACTTGCTATTTAGTACTTAGAAATCTAGCATCGACTGTTCCTACAACCACTAGATTTCCATTCTATGACTATTCCTATAGCCAAAGTAGATAGAGTAGTCTCCTGATTGTCACACAGATTTTCATTCTTGCTCTATATTCTAGCTTCAACAAAGTTGTTGATTGATGTTCATCATTTTCTTTATTTCCTTTTAGCAATTTACTTTTAGTATTGTGTTTCTTAGCTGTAGAGTGCAATGACTACTTGATCCCCTAGTGCACATACTGTGCTGACCCATTTCAAGTTCACATCCCAGTGTTGACAAGTTAAATGCACCTTCATGATGATTGAATAGCTATTCAAGTTAGATTTCCAGTCTTTGAATCACGGTTATAAAGGATTAGTTATGAAATCATTGTAGGAGGCTAAAAATAAGGATCTCACAATGACTTTGTTAAAGATTTTTGACTCATTTACCATTGATTACATCTCGTGAAAATATAATCGGCATGCGGATGCAATGGCAAGTGTAGCTTCCCTTATCTCCCCTCAAGATCATTCAAAATATTTCACCTTCATTGTGGATGCAATCATGAAACATTCGATTGATGATAAATCAGAACATGTTAGTAACAACCAAGGAAGACTCGAGTGAATGGTATATATTTAATTGTTTGAAAGATAATACCTTTCCTGAGAAAACAACCAAGAACATTCAGGCTCGCTTGTGAAAGGTCACATCTAAGTATATAATTATCATTGATGTTTGGTATCAGAGATCATTCCATGGTCTCTTACTTAGATGACTAAATTTTTTTGAGATACCCATAGCACTTGTACAAGCTCATGTAGGCGCTTGTGGCTGCCATTTCAAAGGAAAAACATTAGTTCAAAAACTTATTTAGATTGGATACTATTGGAGACATATGGAATAAGATTTCTTTAAATACATAAGAAAATGCAACAAATGTTTAGAGCATAGCAATCTAATCCATGCTCCCACTTATGAATTCTGAGCTCAAGCCTTTGCGGTTTGGGGTTTAGACATTATAGGAAAAATATCACCCCCTTCATCTGCTAGTCATACATTTATAATAACTGCAATATATTATATCACAAAATGGGTGGAATCCATTCCCCTTTGATCAACAACAACTGATGTCATATGTCATTTCATATTGGAATACATTATTGCTCACTTTGGACTTCCTTCCACGTAAGTATCTGATAATGGTACACCATTTAAGAATAATGATGTGAAGAGATTCTTAGAGACATTTAACATACAACATCGCTTTTTGACACCTTACTACCTGCAATCTAATGGTCAAGCTGAATCAACTAATAAGACTATTGAAAAAATCCTAAAGAAAACCATTAACAAGCATCATAAGGATTGGCACACACAATTACAATATGCGCTATGGGCCTATCACAAAAGTGTTAAATCATCTACAGGAACTACACCTTATAATCTTGTCTATGGTAGTAAGGCAATAATGCCCTTGGAGTTAGAGATTCCTACATTAAGAATCACTCTTCAAGGACTTATTGATGACAAAAACTATAAAGAGAAACATTTGCATCAACTTGAAATGCTCGATGAACAATGCATCAATGCTGTTGAGCATATCCAAGCTTATTGTAAAAGAAGACAAAAAATTTAGAATGAAAATGTCATCCCTCGCTTATTCAACAAGGGTGACCTAGTCTTATCTGAAAATCAATGTATCATCAATGCCGACCCGAATTAAAAAGGGAATTTTAGTCCTAATTGGTTAGGACCTTACATAATTGATGAAATTCTTGGGTCCAGTGCATACACTTTAACTGAGCTAGATGGCACACCCCTCAAATAACCTATCAATGTCATGAATTTGGTATTATGTCTAATCTTCTTGAATAGTATGAATGATAAAGTAGTGTTGTTAGAGCTACTAGATTATATTCCATATCCTTTTGCATTGCTTCGTTCTTGACAAATAGTTATGCATGTGTCTCAAACACTAAAGTTCATTCTTAAGTGATTATTTTAGGTTTCATACTATTCAAGCTCATCTTTTGTGTTATGTTAGATTATATCCTTATATGCATTTAATGTTCTTCAATTAAATCATAGGTGCATTTAATTTAGCATAACATAATTACAATGTTGCATCTAAGAGAAACTATAATAATTTTTAATTAGATCACGTAGGGCATGTTAAATCATGAAGACATTCATCAAATAATCTGACAAAGGTTATTTAATTAATCTCGATTCCATTTAACATCTAAATACATAAATATGAGTAATAAAACATCATCTTCTCATATATATATATCAAATTATTGTGTACATGCCATCAATAAATACAATACTACTAAGCCTATGACTACTAGATCCCTCGAGACCTAGTGGTTGTATTTGTATGGTAGTAATCTATCGAGAGACAGTGGTGTGCGATTGTGATTGTGATTCACTTAATGTACTAAGAGAAAACTCTAAACGTTGTATCCATTTGAGGGCCTCCCGATGTGCTCCTGCTATCTAATCTCTCTCTTCCTATAGCCTAGCTACCTCTGCCTCTAGTCTCTTGAACTCTATTGGGGTTCAGGATGACTATTCCTCTAGGGAAATATTGCCTCAGTGGATGCACCACCTCAAACTCTCATATGTTGCCCATAGTCTAACATATGGCCTGAACGAATCTAGGTCCTGATCCAAAATGGGTGGGGGCACATAGTTTGAGTCTATGGCATCCTTATAGACTGATGAGGGAATTATCTCTATAGCCACCTGTTGATATAGATCCTAAAAATCTATCATAGATCATGCAAGATAGAAATAGTAAATAATCAAAACAAATCATGATATATATATAAAGCATAAACATAAGCATAAAGTATAACAATAAATAAAATATCATCACCTATATCTCTAGCAAGCTGTGTGAGATCAGCCTCGTCGTAAGTTAGAGTTAAAGGTAAATGACAAAAATAAGTTAGAATTTTCTTCACTTTTTTCTCTCATATAAGTTAAAACTAGGGTTTTTACTATATTAGGGTTAAAAAGTGTTTTTCATTCAAATCAACATAACAGGTGCTAGAGGGATTGATTTTCGATATCATTTGTTGAGTTAGAATCATGATTGCACTCCCGACATCATCAAATGTCCATCATTATGTGGCATGGTACTTAGAAATTCCCTATGATATGACTCATCCTATTCGACGTGGTTAGACTGCTACCTTGATTCCACCTCTATAAAACAAAAAAAATCAAGGGGGGAATACATCTACCCTTGAATGTAATTTCTATAAAGAATTTAGGAAAAAAGGATTCGTGGATGACTAACGAATTTGTGTTGCAGGATGCAGTTCCTAATGTTGTGGTTTTGTAGATGACTACACTAGGGGATTCATTCTCCTGTATTGCGAATGTGTACCCTTTTATTAGATAAAGTGTACTATTTAGAGTTCTTTAGCTTACATATGTGTGGATATAAAATACTCAAGCTCCCTTCGGGTTGTTTGTATTTTGCTAAGTTTGGCTTGTGCCCCATACATTTGAATATTCCCCTGCCACTTTTTTAGGAACTTCACCCGCTGCCGCCATGTGTCCGCCATGCGCTCCTTGTAAGGATTTCTTCCTTCGCTCCTCTTCTGAGCCCCGCCATGCTTCTATGTGTCAGCAACATGGGCATGGTTTATTTTTCAACTCAAGTCCAGGGCCAGTATATCCACAAAGCTACCATTCAAAGAAGTGATTGATCTGCATGAAGTGTAAGAGAATCTGTGTGACATATCGATGCCATTCAAGGCTGACTGGTTGCCTCTAAAGATCACTCTCTCAAAGCTCTGATTACATCACCCAATGGATAAGGCTTTGGTCTTCAAACCAAAAATTTTTGGGTTCCTCATTTCATAGGCGAAACGGCCTTAGTAGTCGCCAAAAGCTGTGGATATAAAAATCCTCAAGTTCCCTTTGGGTTGTTTGTATTTTGCTAAGTCCAGATTACACCCCATACATTTGAATATTCCTCAACCTCTTTTTGAGGAACTTTGCTTGCTACCACCACATGTCCATCGTACGCTCCTCACAAGTATTTCTTCCTTTGCTCCTCTTTGAGCCCCACCATGCTTCCACATGTCAGTAGCACAGGCATTTAAAGTCTGGCTCCCTTCGCTTCTCAACTGAGCCTCGTTCGTGTGCCACATAACATTGTTCCACTTGCACTTTTTGGCAAATCCCATAGTCAGTGCTAGCAACGAAGACTTCTCCATGTGTCTTCTCTATGGGGATTTCATCAAATGGAAGGAAGGAATGAGTAACAAGCCCTGCCATATTGCCATGTGTTGTAACTAACTTCGGGGGTGAGTGGCACATGTCTACACGAGGTTCTACCACTTATACATTGGGACCATTGCCATCATTTGTAGGAGATGCATCTGGCTTGAAGGTGACTACATTCTATGGCTTAAATCTTTTTCTATTGTAACGGCCTTAGGAAATCATTGCTTTGGGAATCATTGCTCATGATGAAGGAATCTTTTCTGTTATTGGCTTTCAAGCGGTGGGATTATTTTCTATATATATAGCTACTTCCTTCCGAAAATGAGTTTAAAACATACAAAAAAAATTATGAAAGACACCAGGCCTTTTTTTTTCTTTTAGATTATTGTATAAGAATCACAGACTATGCCATTGTGCGGCCTTTATGTTTTCTTAGCTATTTGACAAAACATTATACTACACCATTATTGTATTGAGTAGTTTATTTGCAAAACTTCTATGATTTCAATACATGTTTGTTGGTTTAGATCATGTCTTTAACTCTTCTTTTCAGTAAATGTGTATGGGATTTATTTTATGTTATTGGATAAATTATTCAAGTTTTCATCTTTGATTTTTGTTATTCTGGGACTTAGCAGATTGCTGAATAGGCCCTTAAATCTCATCCAAAAAATAGATTTACCATGCCTACATCTACATCTTGGCGCATCACCTTAGTTAGATCTTTATTTTTTATATTTTCTTCCTTTTCCCATGTGAAAACCCAAAATATAGAAGGAGATGACTTCTTTAAAAACCTAGAGGTCACTTAGTTTAGCGCAATTGGTCCCCCCATTAACTGAGTTTCCCATAAGGCTATTACCCTGTCAATTTTTGGCATCAACATTTTCTTTTTCTGGTAGGCCTAGTGGGACTACCTAAACCTAAAGTGGGTGTATGAGCCATCGACCTGCTACTAGATCCCAAAAAGCTAATAACCCTGGCTTGCTAGTGCCACTACTAGTAATAGTACGAACTAGAACCCATCCAATGAACATTCTGATCCCTCCAATAGCCATGTTACCAATTGCAAAAATATATTATGTGTTGTGGGACACTGAAATCCCCCTTATAGCACCAATAGAACCCACCGTTTGGGCCCCTATCCCAGCCTCTTCTTTAAAAGTTGTGCCAAAATTCACCGGGGAAGGCTCGAAATCACCATCCGAACACTTGCAAGATTTGGTGGACATGTGTTTGGTGCATAGAGTTACTGACCAAAATATAGGGCTAAGGTTGCTCATAACCTCTATCAGGGGTAAGGCTCTAGATTGGTACCACACTCTACAAGCTAACACTATTATTACCTAGGATCAAATCGAAGATCATTTCTGTGAAATATTTTTGAATGATGGAGATCAATCTATGCTCGGTTCCATACAACTTGGTAGAGGATCCAGGCTGCTATCCACCTACCAACCAAGTTGGCATTCATGTTCTACTTGAAATCAATCAATGCTAACATCTCAATGATGATCTATTCCCTTTGAGGAACAACTCTACTGGATGCATACAACATTGCTGTCAAGGCAGAGAACAATCTGATAGATGTCAAAAAGTTTCCACCTTAACCTGGTATGCTTATATTCCCTGAGATGTTAGTTCCTACCTAGGAGATGCCATCTACTAGTGCATCCGCTCCTCCCCAACTATGTACACATATCTGAACATGCCACAAAATGTTGCTTTTACATGTCGCTCTTTAAAGGATGAGATGAGTGACGTCAAGGAGATGTTGTAGAACATCATGAATGAAATAACTACCATCAAGAGGAACCATTTTGTGCCTTCGAAGCCAACCTACCAAAATTATCAAGGTGGAAGATCTTCCTACTAGAAAAATTAGTTCCAAGGATGCTCACATACAAATATACAGGCTCAAACAACTAATCAAATAGTTCTAGTACCTACTCTGTTGCATAGTGCTAACCCAAGCTCGAGCAAAGAGCTGATGGTGGGGCAAAACAATCTTGTCAATGACACCGACCCCTGATGCTTCCCCTGTGGTGACGCACATATGCCCTAAAACTTCCCGTACAACAACCTACAACAAAAGGTGGAGGAATAGCACAGCCAGGGCACGATGTCAGAGCCTGGAGGTTATGTATATGCCTCTCAACAAATGGAAAATATAATACTAATTGCAAAAATGTAGGGGATGTCCCTGGAGCAAGAAATGGATATAGCTCCCAATCACACTCTCTTCTCATGGATGGAAGAAGAAGAGGCATTGTTTAGAAACAATGCATCCACATCAAAAGCCTCGTAAGTGCAGTCTGATTACAAAAATTTCTCTAAGAGGATATTTAGGGGAGAACCAGTCATCCCACAACTCAAAATTTTCTCCGGCTAGACTCCTAGTATCTTCGCAGTTGCATAGCAATTTCAGCCGTACAAGGAAATTGTTATAACTAGGGCTAAGGAACAAAATCCTTCAAATCTACCACCATTCAATATGGTGGAACAATTAAAAAAATCCTCCACTAATGTGTCCCTTTGGGATATCTTAGCTATTATAGAGTAGAAATCATTGCTACAGAAGGCCCTACTTGAAGATGCAATCATTGAGCCAACAAAACAATCACTCAAGGGAAAGGCCATTGATCCATCACCTCCAACCAAATTTCTTACCAATAGTATAGAGGAAGCCTCTATCGAAGTTAGAGATAAGTTGGAACCCAAGCCCTTTTTCCTAACTCTTATTGAGGGTAAAAAAATATTGCATAATTCCATGATTGAATCTGGTGCTAACTTAACAATCATGCCAAAGTAGATAGTTGAAGCCTTAGGAGTTAGCTGTGAACCTTTAAAAAGGGGGGTTATGCAAATTTATGGGAACAAGGTTGAAACCATAGGTGTCATTAAGAACCTCCCCTCAACTCTATTCTCCTGCCCTAGTATCACAGTTCCACAAGATATTGTGATCATAGACATTCCCACCATGTTTGGTCTTTTCTTATCTCAAGAATTTACTTCAAAGATAGGTGGATATATTTCTTTGGATTGGTCAAACTTGATCCTTAGGACCAAGCATGGAGCTAAAATGAAAATAATATCTGAACCTCTACATCTGAAACATGTGGCTGATGAAGCCATGATCAACTTTGAAGCCACTCAAACCTCTTTCACCAAAGAAGAAATGTATTGTACCAAGCTACTAGAGGATGAAAAAGTGTTTGGAGACCAGATGGATTTAGAGGAAGTCCTCTGTAATGAATATATAGACATTGACCCTTTCATAAACTATCATACCACTTGGTTGGGGACATATGTCATCTACGATTGAGATAAAGTGTTTCTGAAGGTCATGAAGGAACCTGAGAGTGGTAAAGGCTTAGAGCTATGGACATTACACTTTGATGGAGAAAGATGTGAAGTTGGTTCAAAAGCAAGGATATGTTTGACATCCCCATCTAATGAAAAGACTCTCTAGTCCTTCCACTTCTAGTTTGCTTGTTTGAATAATGAAGTTCAATATGAAGGCCTGGTACAAGGTTTAAGCCTTGCAGAGTGAATGGGAATCAAGCAAATAATGGTGTTCAGGGACTCCAAACTAGTGGTCAATCAAGCTTGAGGGATTTCCATAGCTAAGAATGTCCACATGAGATCCTATAGACATAGAGTCTGGGACCTGATCAAGGGCTTTGAAGCCTTCAATATCCAGATAGTTCCCAGAGAGAAAAATACAAATGTGAATCACATGGCAGTAATTGGTTCTCAATTTGATCTTGCTTTTGACCTAATTCATATAAAATAATCTGTGAGTGATCATCCGATCAAAAATCCCAGTTAATGATCAGAACTGGCAAGTGTTCAAAAGTGATGAACACATCGCCTCATTCATCCAACATTCAGGAGAATTTGTTGAGCAACTCGAACCAAAAATTTCTGAGGCCTATGAAGGGAAAATTATTCAATTGAGGTCCAACAAGCTACCAAAAGGATTGGTCACTCTCAAAAACCTATTCGATTATGATGATGCAAGGAATTACAAGAGGAAGTTTGTAGCAAATAAATATGACTATGCAGATCTTTAGGTCAGAGATGGAAGGAAGCTCAAAGTTGGAAAAGATGTCCCACATCATGATAAAGAAAGATTCATCCATTTCTATGAGAAATATGAAGTTGTAGTGGCCTAGTCATATGATGAAATCAAGGGATATGATCCTAAAATTATCTAACATACTATATTGCTGACAGAAGGAGAAAAACCTATTCACTAGAAGCATTGGCCAATAAATCCAAATATTGAAGACTTGATGGCACAATAGTTGACAAAGCTAATTTAGTTCTATATCGTCTTCTCAATCAAGAATAGTACATGGGTATCCAACCTAGTTCCAGCCCGAAAGAAGAATGGAGACATCCACCTATGTGTTGAATTCCAGGACTTGAATAGAGTATCCCTTAAGGAAAACTACCCCTTGCCTTCCATGGAGTCATTCTTGCAAATAGTGGTAGGATTGGAGATTTTTTCTCTATTGGTAAGTTCCCCAGTTACAACTAGATCCAGGTAAAAGAGGAGGACCAACACAAAAAAACGCTCGCTATCAAGTGGGGAACGTTTGCATATGAAAAAATTCCTTTTGGCCTCTCAAATGTGGGTTCCACCTTCCAATGGGCAATGGATATTGTTTTAAGGGAATTGATCAATAAAATCATCTTGATCTACTTGGATGATATTACACTATTCTCCAAGAATAAGGATGATCATTTTGATCATCTAGAATTGGTCTTTTAAAAATGCTAGGAGTTCAGGATATCCTTGAACTTGAAAAAGTGTGTTTGAAAGTGCCACAAGGAAAACTATTGGGACATGTAGTGTCCAAAGATGGAATTGCAATCAATCTGGAGTGGGTAAAGGAAATCAGAGAGCTTCCCCTTCTATTCAATAAGAAGGGAGTTTGGTCCTTTCTAGGAAAGGTAAAGTTTGTAGGAAAATTCATTTCTAATTTTGTAGGAATAATTAGACCTATCACCATAATGCTAAAAAAGGATCAGTTGTTCAAATGGACAAAGGAATCTAGAGAATCCTTTGAGAAGGTTAAGGATGCTATTTCTTCAGCTCATGTGCTAGTAAATCTAGACTTATCAAAGGACTTTATAATGTATGTATTTAGTAGAAAATCCAGCATCCCTACTATTCTAACCCAAAAGGATGATGGCGGAAAGGGAGAACATCAGATAGAATTTCACTTCCATACCTTAAAAGATTATGAGACAAACTACAACTTCATCAAAAGGAAATCATTCACCATTGTTAAGGGACTCAAGAAGTTCCCACACCTTATATCTTGCAACAAGGTGATTGTATATGTCACGCATTCTAGTGTGCATGAGTATATCATGGAAGGGGAGATCACCGAAAAAAGGGCCAATTGGATCACTATGATCACTAAATATGACATTGAGGTCAAGCCTACAAAGAACATTCAAGGAAGAGGGCTATGTGAATGTTTGGTGTATGATGAAGAAATATTAGCTAAAGAGGAGCAACCAAAACTTGTTGTAACAAATGAACTTGAGTTTGAAGGCTACTGGCTAGTAGAAAAAATAAGATTCACGCATACTAAGAAATATCTTCCAGGCCTTCCTTCTTAGAAAAGAAGATTCTATAGATTGCAAAACAATAGATATGCACTTATTGAAGGGGTCCTCTTCAAAAGGAACTTCAATGAAATTCTACTGTAGTGTGCCACCACATAATAGGTGAGGAACTTTTTTGACACTTTCCACAGTAGTCCCATGGGCAGATATTTCTCTGTGAAGACCATCGCTATAAAAATTATGTGTGCCAGATATTTATAGCCCATGCTATTCAATCACCCACACTCTTTGGTTAAGGCCTACAAGGAATGCCAATTCTTCATGCCAAGGAGGAAAACTCCACAATGCCTTTCAACCTGATAATGACTGAGGAGCCTTTTGCTCAATGGGGCTTTGATTTTGTTGAGATAATTAATCCTACCTCTAGCACTTGACACAAATGGATCCTTACGGCTACAAACTATTTTACCAAATGGACCGAGGCCATGCCCCTGAACAATGCTACAGAGGTGAAGATTGTGAACTTCCTCGAGGAATTGGTAACAAGATTTGGCCTTCCAAATACCATCATCTCCAACAACACTAAGGCTTTCCTAGGTTCTAAGGCATGTCAATTCGCACTCATGCATGGCATATTCTTAAAAATGTCTTCAAACTATTACCCACATGGAAATGGTCTAGCCGAGTCAACTAATAAAAATTTGGTTTGACTCATTAAAATAATTGGGTTGGAACATTAGAAGGAGTGGCAGAAGAACCTCCGAGCAATTCTCTAGGAAGACCACATAACCCCTAAACAAGTTCTCAAGACTTTTCCATACAAATTGGTGTATGGAAAAGAAGCGCTATTTCCCATCACCATGGAGATTCCTACAATATAGTTGCTCAAATCTCTAGAGGTTGAAGAAAATGGAGCCATGAAGGTTTGGTTGGCCTAGTTATTAGAAGTACAAGAAAAAAGAGAAAAGGCCCTAATAGCCATGTCTAACTGTCAACAGGTGGTCAAAAGATGGTTTGATAAGAAAATTTCAGACTAGGGCCTCAAATGTGGAGAGTTAGTGCTGAAGTTCAATGAGAGGGCTGTGAAGCCTAGCCAACACAAAAAAATTGATAGTCTGTGGGAAGGCCCTTTTAGAATAATTCAATGCAAGCAACAAAACACATTCGAATTAGAAAATATGGAGAAAGAGGCATTGGGGATTTGGGTTAATGGAATCCACCTCAAATTGTTCAATTAAGCTTTATTAATTGTTCTACTTGTGTAAATATGTAATTATAAATTTTCCTTTGTGTTCTTTTGTTCAACCGATCTTTCCAAGCAACCTATGAAGCAGATAAATAAGCCCATATGCAAAATTGAAAAGGTAGTCAAAGAAATGGAGAAAAGGGAACCCATATTGCAGAATTGCAAGAAGCAAAAGAGACAAGAAATTTGATAAAAGTTGTATATTCATTATATATGGACTTCTATACTTTGACAATACAATTCCAAAATGGCTCTGAGGAAATACTTTTAAAGTATATCTATATACTATGTAGTTTTATATACAGTAAAAGCCTTGTCTAGGGGTATATACATAAAAAATATTGATTCTTAAAACATATGAAGAGTGTTGGGTCTTAAACAACAACAACATGAACGTCATTGGCAATAGCATCTAGAACAACTTTGCCGACAGGATCAATAGGAGCAGTAGGATCATGAACAACAACAAGGGAATCAATAGAAACAACATCTAGTGGGGGAGGATATAGCAGGTCCTTGAAGTCATTATACCACTCTACGTCATAGAATAACACCACATTATAACAGTGTAGCAAGAAGTGACAAGTGTGAGTGACCCTCTAGTGATGCTCTTTAGGTGTTAGAATGTGGAACTCACTCAGAAACAGAACCCACAACACCACTGCATCCTCTTCGATATGTTTGTGGAGGTCGCTCACCATCAAAATACCCAAGCCATACACTGAATTTGCCACAATATCCCCAAGGCTACCAAGGTACTGCTTCAGGAAGATTTCCAATATTAGGAGAAGAATCATCTGCTTAGGGACCTGTATATCAAGCAATGATGTAACAAAGTAAGAGAAGATGTTGGTATTAACCGTATATTTATCTTCATACTCCACATAGTCCCAGCCTAACACCCACTTCATTGCTATAATAGCCAGTGAATGTTTGTTTTTCATCATTCACTTCAAGCACCTTTTTGAAACTTCACCTAAGAAAGCTTTCTGCGACTTATTTCTAAGCAGCCTAATTGGAATATTCATGATGCTAGTTCTACCCAACTACCTAATGCTAATTCTACCTAACTACCAAATACCAATTCTTCCCAATTGCTAAGTGTGATTTTTTTGTTGTCCTCGGGTCTATTTATAGAAATATCTAAGGTATCAACATGCCATAAGCATGATACTAATCAAGTACTAACTCAAAAATCCCACCAAGAGCCAACTCAAATTTCCCACCTAGTTGTGACTGCCATGTATGACTCACTGCGTGTGAAGTTAAGAAGAGGTAATTAAGTAGCTAAACTAGTGGCATTCCTCGATGGTAGTCTACACGGCCAGGTGCTGAGGTGTCATGTCATAAGAATTTTTCATTCTCCAAGGTAGAACTCAAATCTTTTCAAGTACTCATTGCGTATTTTTCTTAATCATTCTTTTTAGGATATTAATTGCCAATCATAAGAAAGGTTTATACGTGTTTAATCGTCAGCTCAATTTTACAAGAAAATTGCGCCGTAGGACATGATTACTAAATTTCATTATAAATTATTATCTTTTCAAAAGGGAAAGAAATTCATTTTGCACAAGCAAAGGATAGGGTAGTACATGCCAAATTTAATGCAGAAAGGAAACCGTTGTCTACCACTCTAGGCTAGGAAAAAGCTAAGTGTTGCATGTAAAGGAATAAGCATTGTAAAAATCTTCTTGAGTATGCTATCCTGTGCAAATATTTTTGAGTGTGGAAGTGTTGAAGAGCTGAAGTGAATTACAACAAGTTTGAGTATCGCACAAATTCACATCACAAGGAAAAATGGCCTAAAATCCTCAGATAAAAGGGAAAAGAGAGGTGATCCAAAACCTGTTTGACACGATGCATCTAGCATCCATGGTGAATATTTTTGGTGATACCTCTTACGCTTTCCCTGGGATACTAGAGAGGTCAAATTGGATTCACAAGCGGGCCGTGGAAAAGAAAAAAACTCACAGGGACCAGAGCCAAATAAAGGAAGAATGGGATAACATTCATGATCCCATCCTTGGAAAGAACCCTAAGAATCTTAGGGATGCGGCCTATGAGAGAATGAAGAAGAATAGTGACCAGGATTCTTTGGTGTACAAGCAATGGTCTAGCAGGCTTCCACAATATATGGTTCCTTTTGTACATCACTTCTTGGAACTAGTCGATGAGGGCATTACACATTTTAACCCAAGTACTAGTGCCATTGAAGGCTGAGAGCTGAGAGTTAACATCAACGTGGAAGCTATCTGGGATATGCTATGCATCCCTATCAAAAGGGGCTCTAGAGTAGAAACGATGGAGTCATTCACTCTAGGAAAACGAGAAAAATATTAGAGAGGCAGAGATCTTGCTCTGGATTTTTATAACATAAAAACCAAAAGGCCTAGGGAAGATATGAAAAAGCCACCATAGATTTCGGTAGCAGATAATGCTTTCCCCAAAAACATGCAGGATGCCTTCTCAATGATGGCCTTTGTTTGTAGCCTGAACAATGATAGGTATGTGCAAGAGTTCCAACTGGGTCTGGGTTTTCAAATAAGGAGGCAACATACCTTATTTTGGTATGACTTTGCAAAAGTCATTGTCCAAGAAATGAAGAGTCAAATCAAGGAATACAAAACACAACCTAATTTTAGGTTTCCTTGCCTCCTTGCTCACATGTTTTTACATCAAAACCCCGACTTCTTTAAAAAACATGCGAGGTTGGCTATTTTTGATGAAAAGGGAATAAGAAGGCTGGTTTGTGTATGGAATCCTTTCCTCTACGCAACTTATGACTATTATGCATTCTTATATTATTTCTTGATTACAATTCTGTAAGATTTGAGCAAGGATGGGAATCTTTATCGGATTTCTATCGACCAAACTAGGTGGATGCAGAGTTTCACTCTGAAATGTGATTGGTTTCTCAGAGAGGATTTCACATTCATTCAAATGCGTTACCAAGGAACCCTTCTGGCATGTGTCATAGATTGGGTGTTGGCCCTTGAGATGTTCTAGAAAGTGTCAATTATTAACTATTTCTTTTGTGGAGGGAAGGAAAAGAATAAAGGATTTTTCCACCTCCCACTTAGCTTCAAAACAATGGTTATGGAAAATAAGTAGACACATAAGCTGCTAGAGGCAAAGTTGGCTCATTTGGGGCTAGTATGGATTTGTGACAAATGGAAATATAACTCTGATAATGACTTGGGAGGAACAAACACTTGGGTGACTCATATTCCCCGACCTTACTAGGAGAATCAACAAAATCCACTAGAAGATCAAGATGATCTATTGGTTGACCTGGTCCACATTCCTACAGAGGATAGGAGGTTGCCATGGCTCAAATTTTACTTCACTTCGGTGAAGTTTAATTAGAAGTTTCAAATGGGTGCCACCCTACACAATGACTTGGTCAAGAAGTGGCTATGGAGTGAGGAAAATATTAGAGATTTCTAGATTTATCATCAAGAAATCAAGAGCACTAATGCCCTGTTCCTAGACGTAGACATGGATGAAAGATTTGATACTCTATGGAACAAAGCGCATGATGATACTGACACAAGCGATGATGAGGATATTGACCCAAAGGAAGCTAGAAAGTATTCAGGAAAGGGGAAGGAGAAGGAAAATGAAGTGCAAATGGCCCCAGTGCAACAAACTGAATAAGCTACAAAGAAGCCTAGCACAACTACTCTGAAGCTGTGGGTGAATATATCACATTTAGGATCCTCACAGACATGCACATGGGTTGTGAAAAAAACCAAAGTTTCACAAGAACAATTTCCAAAGGTCATAGAGGTGGAAAATTCCCCACCAAATAAAAGGAAACACATAGATGTAGCTTCTGGAGGGGGTTCACAAGAGCTTTAAATGAGCCATGAACTAGAGTCCTCTACAACTTAGGTATCTTTCACTCCCTCTTTTCTTGCTTCACAATCTTTGGTTCCTCCTATTATCTCTGTGTCGCTTGTCACTTCAAGTGTCGACCTTTCATTCTCTACTTCTGCTGCAATGGTTGCGGGATGTTTCTCCCAATTCTCCCAAGAAGGACAACTCACTTTTACTCCCTCGTGGATTATTCCACCTTTTGTTGGATCCTAGTCCACATCTGCTATACTTCACCTTTTACATTTGTTGCGTCGACTCTAATCCAACTTGCTCAACAGATGGAATCCGCCATGTCTCTGCTACCACCACTACTTCTCATGACCCCTCCCATTGCTTCATAGACCAGGCCTTGGAATATTCCTCCATTCTCCCCACTAACAGTCTCTCTTCTGAAGAAGAAATCATTTGTAACCACTACTCTCTCGTTCCCTTTTGTTGTTCCTTTCGGTGCATCTTTCACAAGCAAGTTGATTAGATCCCCAACATAATTTTTCTTAGAGGGCAATAAGAAAAACAAGCACGGGCTCTTAGGATGTAGAAGCGAAGGGACAAGGATGCTAAAAGGCTGGCTGAGCCAAAGGTGCAGATACATTTCAACGAGGCTCAACAATCGCTGCATTTTGCAACCATGCATCCATTTGTCATCAAACCGCAAGGGGGGATGCGACCTAAGGACTACACCATCCATGCTATGGGACTCAATCTGAGCATAGCCCGAGTGCAAGATAAAGTTGATCTCATGGAGGAGACATAGTGAGTGGTGACCACTAACTTCCTTAAGTCCAGTCACCAACTGAAGAAGAAGGAAGAATACATAAAAATTGTTAAGGAGAGAATTGAAGTCCTGCTGGTGAAGGACAAGGAAAGGGGTGCTGAATTTATGTGCTTGTCACAACAAGGATAGATAGAGTAGGCCAAAATTTGGGAGGAACTTGTAAATTTCCAAGCCCAAGATTCCAACCTGGTCACCGAGTTGCAATAGAAAAACCAAGAATTCTAGGACCGATTAGAATGGGAAGAGGAGCATATACAACAAAAGAATGAGAATTTTCAATGTCAATGCACTCAATAGAAGGAAATAGATTCCTAGGGCCGAATGGCTCAATTTGAGAAGAAAATCTAGGAGGTGAAGCTTTCCCTCGAAAGGGAATCAACAAACAGAAGCCAGGCCGAAGAAAAATGGCTTGCTGATTTGGGAACCTTGCAGGAACAACTCTCCGTTGTGGACAAGAGGATTGCAGAACTGACACAAGATGTTGGTTCAAAAGATGTGGAGATTTTTCTTTTGAAAAATCTTCCTCAACCCATGCTACCTAGTCATGCGTCCTTCAAGTTGTTGGAAACAAGCAACATTGAGAGGGGGGGTGAATCAGTGTTGTGCATAAATTAAATTTATTAATGTGATCTTTAACTCACTTAGCATTCAAACAAAGATTTATACATGAACATAAAGTAAAAAATAACAACACCAAAACACCAAGATTTTTATGTGGAAACCCTGTCAAGGGAAAAACCATAGTGGATGGCCAATCCACAATATAATCTGAGTATACCCAAAAGAAAGATTACAAAAGGGGAATGCACTTGCATTCAGGAAAACTTCCTAGAGATCACTGCTCAAAATAGAAAGGCTCACTGGCTTACAATGATTTGGATTAGATCCAAGAGAATGAACTAAGAGATTAGCATCTATAAATGCTTGATTATAGTTTTGGTTACGCTCTATAGTCAATCTTCTATCCTTCTAACTGATTCTGCATTTCTGCTCTTCTCTACACAAACTTGCACTAAAAATATTTAATGCACAAGTGAAACTTTGTATAATCGCTCAATCACTCTTTTGATGATCACAACACATATCGACACACCTTCCTTACACACCAAAATGATGTAACTGATCATTTATATATATCCGCAACAAAGGATTTAGTCACAAAAGTCGGCTTCAATAAAACTTAGAAATATTCACAACTATTGGCTTGGATCATAAATAACATTTAATACGCTTCCACAATGGTCATCCATAGCTTAGCTTGCACCCAAAACAAAATGATAAAACACTAAAATATTTGAATAAATATTCCTCGAATATCTGCAACACATTATATCAACTGAGTCAGCTACAAAACACTGATGAATAAAAAGATATCAACCAGATCATAAAAATTACAGATAACTTGGTATGAGGCACTGAGATTTCTAGATAACACACTTGAAATACATTAATAAACCTTCCATGAGTTCCACAACACAAAATAATAACCAAAAATATGCATGTGAATCGACGATCACAAAACTGTCGGATGCTCTGTTCTTCTTGACTGTCCTCAATCTATCTACCGGTAGGAGTGAATGATGACATGCAGATCCATTTACTAACTAGGGTTGCCATCAATGACAACACCTGAAAATATTTGCAATGTCTCTTGCCAACAATCTGCCCCTTTGGCATGGATGGCAACACTTAGTGAAAAATGACTAAGTGTTGGATCAATACCGCCAAGAAATGCACTTCCACTTCAAAACTTCAAAAGTATCTACAATGCAACTCCCCCTAAGATGATTCGACATTTTTCACTGTACAACTCTCCCCCTTTGACATTAATGAAAAAAATTAGGGAACCAAAAAGACAACAAAATTTCAAAACTATACAAGCATGATCTGTTAACTTACATAAATTGGAAAATATCTAAAAAATATCTCTTCAACACACTCAAATTTGTGTCCCAAAACCTTTTGAAACTCTCCAGAATTGTTATGTGACCACAAAGTAAATAAGACAAAGTTTTTGTAGTTTCAAGATTTACTAGGTCATGAGCTGCCATAACATCTTTGGCCTCTTTTAATGCATTTACCATTATTTCAATTTTTAGATCGATTAGTCCTCTAAGTTTGCATGCTCTTCCTATAATCCTTTCATTTTCATGCTTCAAGCTCCTTATTTTTTCAAGCAGAGATATTACCTGACCTTCTTGCTCACAAACATTGCCAACTAATGGATCAAAAGCATCAGAAATAGTGGCCAATAGTTTTTCAATAGCCTTCACCTTCTTCTCATTGGCTTTAGTGAATTTGGATAAAAATAAACATGACTTGTACACTTTTCTAACTTTAGATAGAGCATCTTGAATATTTCTCATACAGGTGGCTAACATAGTTTTATCTTTTGCAACTAGTTCTTTCAATCCACCAAATCTCTTTTCATTAAACTCCATCTGCACTTTAATCATATTTGATTTTTCAAAAGATTCAAAGTGAGTACTTACAAAATTTATGAGCTTCCTTAGCTCACTGGAAGAGGAACCAAATGGATTGTTGACATGAGTAGGAATTAATTTTTGCAGAACTCCAGATGCAAGACTTAGTAATTCACTATCCTCTTTGTAAGACTACAAAATGTTCTCACTGGCCTTAGCTTGTGCAATTGATGCGACCTTCATCATCTAAATTGAGGACAAAGTGGATAGATTGATTGATCCTTTAGCCAATTTAGAATCAAATTCTTCTTCTTGTTCCATCAGATATTTCTTCACTACCTCGACAGTGTCTCTTGCCTCCACTCTGATTTCCTTGACTTGAACCTTTTCTTCTTCAACCTTGGGCTCTTTAGAGACTGTTTCTGGATTTCCTTTAGGCACTTCAACTTCTTCATTTTGCACCTCCTTCTCCTCAGCTAATACCACCTTAGGAACTTTAGTTTCCATAAGTATTTCTGTATTTTCCACATCATGAGGAATTTGAAAATCCTCAACATCTGCATTGACTTCCTCATTTTTTGGAACATTATTAGTATCCACTTCTTCAAGATTAATCTTATTCTTTGACATAAATGTTTCTAGAATTTTCTTGTTTTCATTAACAACAACACTAGTTTCACTAATCATTAGTTTATTCATAATTGTTTTTCTTTTGAATTCCTTCTTGACATTTTCAAGGAATGAATTCATCTCCTCAATTAAAATTTCCGGACATAGGTCCTCGAGAATTCTCTTTCTTAATTCTCTTCTTCTATTCTGGCACTTAATCTTCTTGATTCCAAAACTTCATATAGACTCTCCGAAAAACTAGATATAATTTCAATAAGAGCTTTATTGAAAATATTCATATGTTTAATTGTGGCTTCTACAAGAATTCTTTGACCAAATTTATCAAACATTTCATACCATTCACAAAGGGGCTTGAGATTTCCATCTTTGACAACAACATTCTCAACTTCCTCAACTGACATACCAAGTTTGATAACTTTGTCTTTCTTCTTATCCTCTTCTTCTTTACTGAAATATTTTCTCTTAGTTAACTTTATAGCCTGACTTCGAGTAGCCTTCATTTCTTTCACAACTTCTTCTGACTCAATTTCCTCATCTTCTGAAGTGACTTCATATATTCTTGTTCTTTTATTCTTCTTCCTTTTACCGAAAGCCTTGTCTTGAGCTAGCTTGGATGCAGGAGTGGACAGGGATGGAGAACTCCTAGTAAATCTAGTGCAGGCAAAAGATACTCCTGGACTAGAAGATTCGGTTTTTGTTGAATCTTTTGTTGCTTTAGCGTCATCTCTCTTCCTTCTTGCTTCTCTCAAAGCTTCTACAAGTAAGCCCATGCTTTCTACAAAGACTTCTACTTCTTTCCTTACTCTTCTGACTATCTTAGGCTTATGTAATTAATCATAGACTTCCATGCTCTTTTCTGCATAGGTTCCAAACCTTTCTTCTATCAGATCTAGAGGCATGCTCAACAAGTGTTCTGCATACATTTTCAAGATGTTCTCATCTACTTCATATCCCATGGGCATTATCCATATTATTCTAGGATCAACAACTTCCATATGGCATTGATCAATATCTACCATGAAGCAGATTGTATCTTTGTACATTTCCACAATTGAGGTAGGAATTCTTTCTCTGGCATGCATCATATTCTGAAAAAATTTGAAGTATCTTGAGAGGGAAACATTTCTAGTCTGACGATCACTGCTTCCAAACAATATATCTCTTATTTGCATAGCTATAGGTTGATAATTTTTCCAATGAACTCTTCCAACACCCAAAACCTCATTCATGAAATAGAAGAACAAACATAATAGAAAATTACCATATTTAAAAGTTTTCTTCTTTTCCTTCTTGATCTTCCCCAGATTCTCCATTAACTGACTTCTAAACAATTCACACAAGTCATAATCTGCATTTTGTTTTACCATCTCATACGCTGCATAGATGGTTGTACCAAATACTGAATTATCCTATCTAGAGTGGTAGATCTTGTAGCCAATTACCATTGATGCAAATTTTAGATCCACATTAGCAATATCTTCTATTGTCATTTCCCTTGTATCCCATTGTGCACTTGTTGCATCAATAACCTTCTCATTCTTTATGGATTTCAAAACTGGAAGTCTACCGGTGGAATTTAGACCTGTGACCATGCTTATAACCTCTTTCATGATCTTAAAAGGAACATTCAACCACATGATGGTGCTTAAGCACCTAGGCTGACCTCCATTTTGGCTTGCACAATTTTGGCTTGTACCTGATCTTGGCCAAATCAGGATTTCTTTGTGTTTGTTTTGGACCTTAGAAGGTCATGCTTTGGTGTGTTAAGTTAGTCTCTAGGACTAAAGTTCATTAGATTGTCAAGGTTGTTAAATTTTGGCTTTACTAAACTTTGGGCAGCATATATTATATTTCAAAGCATTTAGTCTTTCAAAAGCCACATCATCGTTGTTTGGAGATGCCATGGGCAGTTAAGGAGCTGTTGGTTCGAGCTTGAGGAGATTAAGGCCCTAGAATTAAGGTTAAAGGCAGAGTTGAAAGATTGCATGGCCAACTTGTTAGGTTGCATGCAATCCCATTAGTTTGGAATCCCTTGGAATCAGGGATATGGAGCGACCAATCTCCCTTGAAACGTGGAAAGAGCATCCCAAATGGAGTGATGGCTCGTAAAAGAGTTAGGGAGTATGCTTTGAAAACATAGATTTTTCGGTGAATGAAAGATAGTTGGTAATTTTCTGCATTTTCTGTGTTTTACAGAAAACACAGTGTGTTTTCAGATCTGTGATATTTATGTATTAATGCATTGGGTTGGACATTGAATCAGAGTTTCCTTAGCATTTAATAGTATCTTTTCCTCGTATATAGTCCATTGAGTAAGATTACATGTATTATAGTTGAGTTTTGGACAACAAGGAATGAATGATGGTTGCATTTTATGTGTCTGCCCGTGAGTTTTTGTAGACAGCGAAAACAAATACTTTGTAAATATTGTTATTTCATTGTATTGGAGTTCTTAGCATAGTGTGGAGTCGTTTTCATTCGGTGTTCAGGTTACTTAGGTTGGTATTATAGTTTTAACTTCATAAAGTAGAGTTTAAGAAACTTTTTATTTGCAGTTTTGAAGAGTCTAATAAAGAAATGGCTTCCCTCTAAGCTCTGTCCACGGGTTTTTCCTATGATTAGCAGATTATGGAAGGGAAGCCACGTATGTGTAGGTATTTAGAATTAGGGATTTTAAAGAGCCAAGTAATGATGTTGAAAACCAAACCCTAGGCGAGCAATACTAACCCGGTTAGGTGTTTGGTAGGAAAAGGACAAGAGAATAGGTAGGGGAACAATCAATTGTATGAATCCGTACAATATTAAGTGTGGTGAGATAGTACTTTCAATGTCCAAAAGGATTGAGACTCCCATCAATCCATCAAAGGCAAACTTGAAGGAGGAAACAGTGAAACCCTAGTTAATAGGGCAATTAGGCCTCCTCTCCAAGACTATAGGAAGGTACTGTACGAAACAGTTAGTGACCTGAAAACTTTTGGAAGATTTAAAAGTCTGAAAAGGGTGTCAGGAAATGTGATTTAATCACCAGGTTGTGTGTCAAATTTGTGAGAAAAAGGCTAAAAACTGACTGGTAAGGGCTACAAGGATTAGCCCCTTCAAAAGGCAAATTCATGGAATCGGGTAAGTTGAGGATTGGACACCAAGAAAAATGGCTCAGTTTGGTTGCAAGAAGCATGGAGGCAGCATCTTCAAATCCCCTGCAAGCAGTTCTAACAAATTGATCAAGTGGGCATCTAGACTCTTCTAGGTGTAGTGGAAAAGATTGTAGTTTCAAGTAATGTTTGTGAAGGAGACAACAATATTAAAGAGTGTTGAATCCTCTGAGGTTAAAGCACAAGGTGGAGACTCTTGAACAGAGTTATAGCAAGGTTCAGTTGGTGAACCAAATCAGGACAGAGCCTAGAAGATTGTTAGGTTCAGGGTGAAGGCAGGGCAATGTCTTCTTGATGATTAGGTGCAAGCAAACCTTGGAGGTTTTCATACACCACATGAGCTCGACATGAACATGACTTAACATGTATCACACCCATTGATTTTCCTCAAATATGGGAAATTTCACAAATTGTGTGAACTTCTTTTCTTCTAGGGTTTTGAATTCTGGATTTACAATAAATTTCTCTCCAATTATATGATGGGAATACAGATTCATCATTTGAGATCTTCCTAATTCTTCAATATTGTCATTTATATAAGCGCTAATATCTTTAGTGTGCAATACTCCGTACGGTACAGACGAAAATGCACCTAGTGGCTCAGTCTCAATAGACATATAAGGATTCCATTTGAACTTTGGATGGGGTCTGTCCTTGAATTCAACTACCAGAGGAGTGGACATGATTGAAAATTCACAAATTCATAGGATTTTTGATAAATACCTTTTTTTCAGATCAAAGTTTTATTGCAAAACCTTCTTCTTGCTTGAATCTCCCCACAATTTAGGAAAGTTCACTCCAGGGCTCTCCAAACTACTTTCCTCCAAAATTCAAAGTGAAAAATGAAGGATAGAAATGACCTTTTATCATTCACACATCTAACCCTTTTGTTGCAATAAATGCTTTTACCCTAATTCATCTGGTTACCTGCTTCCATGTACTGAGATAGATGATTCCTCTGCAGATCTTCAAAACTTTACAATACTGCCTCCACTTTGTTGAACAACATCTGAAAAGCATTAATCCACTTACTAGACATGTCCACATTCTAGTATCAGTTGTTGGTAGGGGGTTAAAATATTTTCTTGACAGCTCCCCCTAGGCCAAAGGCCTAAAACTAATTTCCAGATGGATTACCAGAAGCAGATTTTTGTGCTAGAGTATTTACTTCAACATAGGGATTCTTCTTCACCCATTTCTTTTGTATTTTCTTTTTGATCACATCACTAGTGACTTTACCTTTTCCCTTAGCACCCTTTTGCATGTTTTTTTTTTACCGAACCTCTTCTATTCCAACAAAATCTAGTAGTGTGGCCAAATTTGTTACAGTTGTAACACACAACACTTCTCTGTCCAAGCCTATTGTTCCACTGATTTTTTCTTGATCTACATTGGTTAGAAATATTCCCAAATCTATTGCATGCATAACATTTTAAATCTCTATGAAAATTATTCATCACAACTTTGCATTCACTTAACTTATGTCCATACTTATAACAATTAAACCACTGACCTAGGAATGATGGTCCACTTATGTTCATCTTGCTCCTACATTGAGAAGCCATATGACTGAATTTGTTGCAAGCAAAATAGTATCCATTGAATCTTTGAGCATTTGGTTGTCTTATTAGATTTCTTCTAGCTCCATTCATCTAATTTCCTTTCTTGAGTCTCCCTTGTCTATATTTCCTTTGTCCAGATCTAGAAATTTCTCCTTCTTCATATCCAAGACCTCGCCTATCACCGTCAGTCCTCTATCCTTTAATGAGATCATCAAGTTTGGCTGAGCTTGCTTTGAATTTCTCCTTGTACTCATTTACTCTAGTAATCTCTCTTTTGAGATCATGAAGCTATTTTTCAAGCACTTCCTCATTTTTTTTAGATTGTTAGTTCATTTTCCAATCAACTACATTGATCTAATTTTTCTTTCAAGGATTGTGCAAGATTTTCTTTATTCTTCTTTCTATCTTCAATCTACTTGGTCATTTTCATCATGATAGACTCCATCTCATGCTTCAAAACAACATTTTGTCTAGAAAAATTTTCACATTCTTTTGTTCTCTCCTTCAAGGAATGACTAATTTGTTCATCTTCCATGCTTCTATTCTTCTGCTTAAGCTGATCACACAATTCCTTTCTTTTCTCCCTTGATTCATTATTTTTGTTTTTCAGTGACTGAATGAATTTCTTTGCACTCTCAAGATTTTCTTGGAATTCCCAGTTCTCAGACTTTGGCTGGTCAAGATCATCTAGGGCCACCATAAGTTGTTGTTGAAGACTACTTGTATCCATAGAAAAACACCTTCCAAGATCTCCCCAAGTTGTTAGACTTCTTTCAAGGAACTAGCTTTGATACCAATTGATGGAAATAAGCAACATTAAGAGGGGGGGTGAATCAATGTTGTGCATAAATTAAATTTATTATTCTAATCTTTAACTCACTTAAGCATTCAACAAAAAGATTTATGCATGAATTGAATGCAAACAATCACAAAACCATAACACCAAGATTTTTATGTGGAAACCTTGTTGGGGGAAAAAGCATGATGGATGGCCAATCCACAATATAATCTGAGTATACCCAAAAGAAATATTACAAAATGGGAATGCACTTGCATTCAGACACACTTCCTAGAGCTCACTACTCAAAATAGAAAGGCTCACTACCTTACAATGATTTGGATTAGATCCAAGAGAATGAACTGAGAGATTAGCATCTACAAATGCTTGATTATAGTTTTGGTTAAACTCTGTAGTTGATCTTCTATCCTTCTGGCTGATTCTGCACTTCTGCTCTACTCTACAGAAACTCGCACTACAAAATCTTTAATGCACAAGTGAAACTATGCATAATCGCTCAATCACTCTTTTGATGATCACAACTCATATCAACACACCTTCCTTACACACCAAAATGATATAACTGAGCACTTATATATATTTGCAACAAAGGATTTAGTCACAACAAGTTGGCTTCAATAAAACTTAGAAATATTCAGAACTATCATCTTGGATCATAAATAATATTTAATGTGCATCCACAATGGTCATCCACAACTTAGATTGGACCCAAAACAAAATGATCAAACACTAAAATATTTGAATAAACATTCCTCAAATATCTACAACACATTATATCAACTGAGTCGTCCACAAAACACTGATGAATAGAAAGATATCAAACAGATCACCAAACTTACACATAACTTGGTATGAGGCATTGAGATTTTTGGATAACAAAAGAAACACATTAATAAACCTTCCATGAGATCCATAATAGAAAATAATGACTAAAAATTTGCATATGAATTGATGATCACAAAACTGTTAGAAGCTCTGTTCTTCATGTTTGTCCTCAATCTGTCTACCGGTGGGAGTGAATGATGACATGTTGATCCAATTATTGACTAGGGTTGCCATAAGTGTCAACACCTGAAATTTTTGTAGTGTCTCTTGCCAACACAAGTAGCTCAACAACTATATATCTCATACTAGGAAAAATTCAAGGCCTTATGTCTGACTCTTTAGTTGATGCTTTAGTTCATTGCAGAGGCAACAAGTTTAAGCAGGGAGGTTTGCAGAATGACTGAGCGATTCCCACAATACATTGCAGAAAAGGTTCCCGAGGTGGATAATTTGCTAGATAAGATGTACACAGTGCCAAATGAGGACTTAGTGAGCATGGGGATCGAGGATTGAAAGTTAGCTTCCAAAACAACAAAAGAGTTTATTTGTTGCCACACAACCATCCTCCATGCTAGCGAGTGTGCTGTCACACTAGGCCAAACTATGAACAACATGTGGGCAAAATTCTCCCAGCTAAATTAGATGGACCTACCCTCCCTATTTCTCTCCGATGATTCAGTGACCACAATAGAGTAGATGGAAACAAAGATTGAGGAGAAGCAACAAGACATCCACTTTTCAGAGCTTCAATCAACCCCCTACTAAAAATGATATTGAGGGCATCACTCATCAGTTAGATTGGATGCTTTTTCAACTCAAGTCTAGAGCCAGTATATCCATGAAGCTTCCATTCAAAGAAGTGATCGATTTGCATGAAGCGTAAGAGAATCTGTGTGACATATTGATGCCATCCGATGCTAACTGCCTGCCTCTGCAGATCCCTCTCTCAAGTCTCTGATTACATTGAAAAATGGATAAGGCTTTGGTCTTTAAACAAAATATTTTTGGGTTCCTCTTTTCGTAGGCGAAATTCCCCTAGTAGTCACTAAAAGTTGTGGATATAAAACTCCTATAGCTCCCTTCGAGTTGTTTGTATTTTTCTAAGTCCAGCCCACACCCTATACATTTGAATATTCCCCAACCCCTTTTTGAGGAACTTCGCCCATTGCCTCCATGTGTCTACCGTGCACTCCTCACAAGGATTTATTGCTTCACTCCTCTTCTAGGTCTCACCATGCTTCCATGTGTTAGTAACATGGGCATTTGAAGTCTACCTCCATTTGCTTCTCAGTCGAGCCCCATCTACGTGCCACATAGCATCGTTCCACATGCACTTTTTGGTGGACCCCATAGTCAGTGCTAGCAACGAAGACTTCTCCACATGTCTTCTCCACGGGGATTTCATTGAAGTTAAGGAAGGAGTGAGTAACAAGCCCTGCCATATTTCCACTAGTTGTAACTGACGTCATGGGTGAGCAACACATGTCTGCACAAGGTTCTACTGCTTATATACTGGGACCACTACCATCATTCATAGGAGATGCATCTGGCTCGAAGGTGACTGCGTTCTATGGATCAAATCTTTTTATATTGCAATGGCATTAGGAAATCATTGTTCTAGTCATTATTTATCATGATGAAGGAATCTTTTATGTTAATTTCTTTCAAGCGGTGGGATTATTTTCTATATATTCTACTTCTTCCTTCCGAAATGAGTTCGGAACATACAAAAAAAAATGTGAAAGACACTAGATCTTTTGTATTATTTTTAGATTATTATATAAGACTCATAGATTGTGCTATTGCTTGGCCTTTTTGTTTTCTTAGCTATTTGACAAAACATTATACTGTGTCATTACTATACTGAGAAGTTTATTTCTAGAACTTCTATTATTGCAATATAAGTTTGTTGTTTTAGATAATGTCTTTGACTCTTCTTTTTAGTAAATGTGTATGGGAGTTATTTTATGTTATTGGATAAATTATTTAGGTTTTCATCTTTGATTTTTGTTATTCTAGGACTTAGCAGATTGTTGAACAGGCCCTTAAATCTCATCCAAAAGATAGATTTATTGTGCCTACATCTACATCTTGGTTCATCATCTTAGTTAGATCTTTATTTTTTATATTTACTTCCTTTTCCCATTCCAAAACCCTAAATACAAAAGAAGCCAACTTCTTTAAAAACTCAAAGGTCACATAGTTTAGCACAATTGGTCCCCCCGTTAACTGAGTTTCACATAAGGTTGTTACCTTGTCAACGTTTGGCATCAACAATATGCACGCAAAGTCATATGGGCACTAAAGTGGGGGTTAGATGTGACCACTATAATTGTACTCCATTCTTGGAGATAGTACAATCCTTGGTCTAATTTGGACCTATCTTGGGTACCCTTGCATTAATTATCCTTTAAATCATCATTTATAGGGCCCTAAGACCCATTATTTTTTGATCTCAAGGTTCATTTCACTCAAAAATCCCATAAAGTCACTCAAATCATCAAAAATCCTTAAAACCCACTTCAAAAAGCTAAGGTGGGACTCATTCGCCACCTTGGGTGAATGAGTCCCCTTAGGTGGGACCCATTCACGAAGGGTGGCGAATGAGTCCCATTTGGGGACTTTAAATTTTGAGTGGGAAATTCAAGTTTTTAATTCAAATTTTGGTGGATGTCAGCCTTTGAGATCTAAATAATAGTCAATTAGGTGTTAATTCCTATAAAATCAAGTTTCTAAGTCATTTTTATCAACTCTAAGCACTTTGAGCAAGAATTTTTGAAGAGATAAGCATCAAGAATCTTCAAGCAAGCTTTTAGGAGAAAATTCTTATTCCAAAAGTAAGCAAAGTTGAAGCATTGGAGCAACATTAATTTTTTTTTGTAGGTCTTCAAGCTCACTTTCATTCAAGATCTAGCATCATCAAGGGTTGATCATGGATCCCTATGGTGAATCATGATGGATTCTAGGTTGGGGAGATGCAACTACCATCAAGCCAAGCCTAAATACTTGTTTCCTCAGTGATTCCATCTTCCATTATCACTTTACATTCAACCTAAGGAAGGTACATGCATCATTGGATCCCATTTGGGGTGATTAGAGATCACCAAAAGTGAGTCATTCATCTTTACATTTCCATTCTTGCATCATATTCTTGTGCATTAGAATAGGATTGCGTCATGTCTTAGATTTCCTAGTCTTAGACACATTTAAGGCTCAGGTTTTTCATGAAATTATAATTATTTCTATCAAGGGTTAATTACCAAACTAGGGGTTTGACTAAGGAAAATCCCCCATTAGAAAATCAAGTTGAATTCTGTTTTGCAGGTGTATTTCACAGATTCGGATCTGGAACTCAAGTTGGAAGGAAAGGGAAAGTGTTGAAGTGCAAATTAGAGCTTTCAATTTTCAAAAAATCAGAACAAGACTAATTCACCAAGAGTGGAAAATGAGTCCCATTGTAGCTATTTTCCATATCTTTTTATAGATTTTGATACCCTTTTTCTTGAAATAGGATCACGTGCATAAATCCTGATTTGGGACTGATTCTCCCAGATTGGTGAATGAGTCCTAGTTCATCAAAAAGTCAAAATTTCTAGAATTTTTGAGTTGTTTCCAGTCACTTCAAGGTCTTCAAGTGCACATCATTTACATTTTTTTCTTTTATGTTCTATTTTACGCATATTTCTAAGGAATTTTCTAGGTCATTGCATTGAATTAGGGTTTTGTTTTACAACTTGCATTGCATTGTCCTTTCCAAGTCTAAACTTGGTGCTGAACCCCTCATTAGATCACATTCAATCCCTATGACAACCCTATTTCAATATTTCAATCTCCTTTGCATTGAGAATCTAGGGTTATCCTTGAGTGGAATCACTTTGAAAGTGGGTGTGAATACATCATCATTCCCCCATTTTTCCTAGGTTCCAATTATAACAAGGTAATCAAATTCGAATAGTGGGGGCGTGGAAGATTAATGCAATTATG
>VDFB02210502.1:0-12642 GCA_007258455.2 Sequoia sempervirens | reverse complement strand
TATATCTATTTATACATCATTATTTTCATATTTTCATTAAAACACATATAATCACATTATCTTTGATCAATAAATATATATATATTGAATGTATTCATACATATATATGTGTGTGGTATATGTCCATTCAATTTATTTATGCATGTGATGTACCTATGCATGGGTTATCATTTTTACACACACGTGTATATATTCATTCTGGCAGCACTTCATCATTGCAAATACCAGCAAATCAAACCCTGTAAAATAAGCATTTTAGGATCACCTTCTACTCTTTAAATCAGCAAACTAATCTCAAAAACAAAGATCAAAATCACAACTCTAATGTTATCACCCAAACAAACCCTCAACATCCAAAGACTCTACCTTAAGTGCATTTACTCAAACTTGGTCTAACTTCGGATCAAGCTCCCATCATGCTGGACGGGGAGAAGCGGTGGTTTAGTCCTGGCCATGTCACAAACCAAAGATCCCCCTTGAGGCATACCCCCTGCACCAGGCTTGAACATGTCTCATCCAACTTAACATACTGTAGTAGTTATCCGTTCACATTAAATCCATTTGCATAAAAAAAAATTAAAATATTCACATTGTAATACATACTCTTTCATTGCATTTCATCAATATAAAACATATATCCATTCCTTTAAAAGAAATATCATCTTAATGCATATTTCAGTAATATTAAAGTCACAATTTGCATTTATCATCATATTTACTCATGAAGGTGAAAATAACCCAGTAACTATGAGATGGGGTGTAACAATTTTAAGAACACAAAAAGTGTTTTTAATCTCTTAAGAAGCTATTAGTTAGAAGATAATGGAAAAGAAAATCTATGGATAAATCTTCTATATTTTGGTTTATGTTTTTTTACATAGGTGGTGTGGTAAAAAACAAATGGGATTGACAATATAGAATGTTACTTATTATAAAAAAATATAAAGATTTTCTCCACAATATTTAAGCCAAGAAAATAGAGATAAAGCAATTAATAATGAAACCATAATATCTTGTTTATGTTATTTTTAATTTTATTTTTAAAAGAGTTTTATTTAGATTTACAAATTATTTTATCTACTCAATAAAGAAGTAGGATTTTTAGGTTGAATTTTTTTCATTGAGAGTTTTGCATTCAACAAGATTTGATCTTTAATAGATGCATTCAGAACCATTCAACTTTACTTAAATACCAAAGAACCATTAATACTTATATATTATGCTAAACTCTTCCTTTTTAACTTCATTTTTTTTCCAAGTAAACTCTTCATTTTTATTACATGAATATGGTGAAGAGTAAGAAGCAAAAGAGTTGAAATGGTGTCCATTAAAGAATGAAAGTGGAAAGAGAAAAGAATATTAATGAATACACAAAGATTATAGAGACATGCAAAATAAAAGAAATAGAACCAACTATGCAACTGCCTTATCTGAATTCAGTTATTCATATTTCATAAATCAAATTTTAAAAGTTCATCCAAACTTTAAACAATATACATATTCCACACTCTGTTAATTTCAAAATACATATCCAAGGATTATAGAGGTGTAGGTGCAGGAAAAGGAGTGAATATTTGCACCCAAGGATCAATGTCTTCCTCATACAATATTTGAATACTTTAAACTATCTCAAAATTGTTGGCATCCAATTGAATCAAGATATAATAGGTCACCTCTTTGTTTGTTGTTGCTTGCACTTTTTCTCCCATCACTTTCCAAAATACAGGACCAACATTCTACCCAACAAAAAATCTAAAGCAATTGTTCAAGAATAATAATAAAAATACATAAATTCTTTGGCCATTAGAACATATGATATGTATCCCAAGTATTGTTGCTCATAACCCAAATCCAAACTTTTCAAATCAAAGAAAACAAAAGAAAAAATAAAAAAGAAAGAATTGTTATTACATGGGCATTGTTCCAATATGTTAGAACATAGTTCACCTAAAGTGAATTTGGAAAGTAATATCAAATATAAAATATAATTTTCTCTACAAAATTTTCTCCACCACAGTAATTTGAATGAAATGTAACAAGTTGCAATTGGGATTGATAAATTAATACATACATCTTATAGAAGTGAAAATCTATCTCATTCCCATGTAGAAACATTGTCAAATTTTCTATTTTATGGCATTCTCCAAAGCCAAAATAAGTACACTATGTGGATCTTCACTCATGTGTAGCTTCTCAAATTCCAACTTGACCGCTTTTCCTAGGCTTGTATTTGAGGATAGTAAGCCCAAACACATCTTACACCAATGTTCACAACTGGTGTTCATTGAATAAACTATAGGTTTAAATCAGATATGCATATAATTGTGAGGTGAAGAGGGCTTTCATTGACATAAAAAAACTGCATCATACTTCCATGAAATGCTTTTACTTCATTTTCATAAAAAATCTCAGCAAAAGAACCCCATGATAAATAATTAACAAGAAATTCAAAAACAAAACATCCATCTCTAGTGATTGTCCACACTAATTCTATGGAAAGTTGTGTGGAGCTTGGATTGTAAACTGTGCATGCCTCTGCTCAAATTTGAAATGCCTTTCCTGATATTGGAAAAACTGTTCATAATTTGTACATACAAATCTGCGTGTATACTTAAATAAAAAATCATTCCAATTGAAAATGGAATGTTGTTGATTCCATTCACATGAAACGAAATTTGACAGCTTTAAAAAAATCATATTTTATCTTAAATCATATTTTTTTTAAAAATCATAAATTATTTTCAGGCGTGATAAATAGTGACTTGAAAATTGTTTTAAGACATGAGAATTTCGACGTGAGACAATTTTGATGGGTTTCGCCCACAATAAATAGCATATTGACTAATGATCATCACTGAAAGGTTTATATAGGGAAAAACATCTTTTGTACGATAGACTCAATATAACTTAATTAAGGATTAATTCATATTATTCTCATTGGTTAAATTTGGAGGTTAAAAGAAGATTGGGAGGAGTGAGTTTAATTTTTTTATTATTAGGATAATTGAATCTAAAAGGTATTTGATTTTAGAATGCAAAGTTTATAATGATATTCAAGTCAATTGTACAATTATTTTAGTAGTGTTTTCTCAATAAGTTTTTTTTAAATGGAGACGATCGAGAAAGTGAAGAAGCTCATCATCAAATTAAATAGTAAAAATCAACAATTTAAAAAGCTAAACCTACTAGATATGTTGTTCCATAAGCCATCTTTGATCCTGTAGATATTAAAAATCTTCTCTTTTATATAGATTGTGTTCTACAATGAAGGCATTCAAGTATTTTGAATACGTTCAAGGGTTTCAAAGGAAATCTTTTATGAGAAATTTAGGTGGCCATCCCATGGAAGAGGGCTTCCTAAAAAAATCATTCAATTTGAGTTCAACTTCTAAGGTTCATTCTTGATATTAATGGCTAATGCAATTATTTCAGTCAAAGAATGCTTGAGTTCCAAGTTTTGATTGTATGTTATTATTCACATTTTAATTATTGAATGGTTTACCATCAATAGTTTTAATAATTATTGATAAAAGGTCTTAGATGGATCTCGATTGGATTCATGTTGTATTGTAAGAAGATCTCAGATGGTTCTTCATTAGATCCCTTTAATTTACATGTTAATATTCACCACTTTGCATTCTTCCTTAATGTTTTTAATTTATAATTATTATATTATTACATCATGCTTTGGTTTGATAAATTTTTTTTTTTGTCCAAGTCACACTAAGAAATTGATCCTTAATTACTTTATACCATGTATTTTAAGGTTTTGGCCATATGTGACAATGCTTGTGTGCTAATAATTGAGAAGATGGTAAATTTTAATGGAAGTTAAGATAGGGAGAGGTTGGTTTGTCTTTTATTTTTTATTTTTTGGGACATCATATCATTTTTAATGGTTAATGGTGTAATGGGATGTTTTTTATCTATATGTTTTTTTAGTCTTAGGGTTTTTTCTTAAATAACATCTAAATTAAGTGATTCATTTGTTAATGTTGAAGTGGTTGCCAACTAAGTGATTCAATTGTTAGTGTTGAAGCAATTAGTTTTGGAGTGACATATGATGACATCATCCTTGAAATACAAGAAAATTGTCTCAAGAGTGTTTCATGAGGTGAAAATTCAAAATCTCCCCTAGATGTTATTTTTCTTGTTATAGACTTTGATAATGCATGCAAATAGTTAGTTTACTATATGATACTTTTTTGGAAGAATCTCTTTTGAAAGCATGCTAACAAGTTGAGATAATACAACATGAGTCCCCCATGGGATTAAGTTTGACATAATTCAACTTAATATTATATTACCAAACAACTATTTTTGGTTTCAACCTTTAAACATAAATCAAGAATTTTTTGGATAAGCTAACCATAAGGCCAAACTAGTCTCCAAACTCATGAGTGATTTTCCTCTTGCAAAGAATGAGAAATGGTGAATTTCATGATTGGCAACCACAAAGGTGACCATGTTGGGTCTAATAAAGGCTATTCTAATAGTTCCCAAAAGGGGTCACCTACCAAAGCCTGGGTAGGAACATGCTAAGCATGTAGTCACAAAACCCTCAAAAGAGGTTGGTAATCCTTGTTATTCTAGTTAGTCGCTAGCAACAATTTTTTTTATCTTGTCAAGAATTAAGAGTTGTGATACAACTTCATGCCTCATCTTCACTAAAGGGTAGTGGACACTCTCACGAACCTCCTCACTTAGTCAAAGAAGAAAAAAATGTTTTAAGCAAATGATATATGATTTATAAAGTTTTCAACCAACATGTAAAGTAAGTTTTTACATAATAGTTTGTTTGTTACAAGGTTAGACTCTAAGGATATCTCCTTAACATGTGGTTTATAAAGTCTTCAACCAACATGTAAAGTAATTTTTTAACATAATAGTTACTTTGTTACAAGGTTAGACTCTAAGGATATATCCTTGGATCCATGTTTTTCATGAATTATTACTCATGGAAAATCACAGGTCTAATGAACCCACACCATAATTATATTGCACAAGATTTTTGACAAAAAATTTCTAAACTAGACATTTTTTCTTTAATAGATCAAGGTTATTGATTTTTCTTTATACTATTTTTTATGTCATACAACCAAAATATATTTTTTACAATAATCATGAGAAAGGGTGTGGGGGCATAGTGACATTGTACCTACCAATGGTAGCCTCATGACATTTTCCATGGTTGTGACCATTCCAATAGGAATTTGTAGGTCCTTTTAATATTGATAAAAAAGTCTTAAGAAAAGAAAAAATTTAATCCTTAAATGATGTATTTGAAAGGACCCATCTTTTGCATTGGCTTGTTGATGAGTTTCTTGAGGCACAATGGGTCATTAATAATAACTAATATGGTTGAGGAGGCATCTAACAAGCAAGGCCACCTCCCAATGGGATGGATTTCTACTAACTGAAACACATTGTTCTACATGTGCCAAAAATTTAGTTTATGACCCTAATCTTGGCCACCAAACTACCTCTTTCATGTGGTACACATGGTCCAACTTGCATAGTGGATCAAAAATAGTGATAGAACAAATTTATCATGAGATAATTTTTGCTCCATATTTTTATAGCCAATTATTACACATTTTTGGTTGAGCCCATATGATTTGTGTGATATCATGCAAGCATGTGCACCAACCTTAATTGCTTATACAATAATGCTGATTTGATTTTGGAGTGAGAATCGAAGGAAAATCTTGTGTGTAGAAACAAGGCTATGAAATAATGCAAATGAAGATACATTTAGTTCCATTTGGTGTTTTTGATGCAAAATTTCTATAGGATAAGTAAGCCACAAGAAGACAAAGCATACAACAAATTCAAAGAATATATTTTCCTTCATTAATATTGTGCGAATGTATAAATATAGAGGCTACGGTAGGAAAGTAGGTTTCCATGGTTGAAGAAAAGAAAACATCCACCTAGTTTGCAAAGGTAATCTAAAGAGGTACAACCCATGTTAATGGTGATTCTATAAGGTTGCATGCAAAGGCTTGTAGTAGAGTACGTCCTACAATGTGAGCTATGAAAAATCCTTTCACCTACACTATGTATATATAATGGTTGTCAACTCAACTTGCAAGTGAAAAGATGACATATACCATGAATGTATGGAGTAATTCCCATCTGGCCAATGTGATACAATGTGTTTGATCTATTCAGTTGTAATTGTCTAGCACAAACATTTGGAGTAGGTGTTTCAATTTTTTTTGATGCATATGGAGCCAAATTAAACATATTGGTGTAGATACATTTGTTGCTAATGTGCAAGTCATGCACAATGCAAAGATGGTGGTGTAGAAGTTGGAAATGCCATTGTCAAAGGTAACATAGACCCCAGAAATTACATAACATGACTAAAGAGTGTGTATGGTTGTATTAAACTTGGTTATGTAGAGCTATTATAATCTTGATGCTTGCATAGATGTGCATGATATCATTCTACCATAACCTTTCCATGTTTATGAGATGTATCTTAACACAAGGTAGGTGCACAAAGAAATATTGCACTCTTGATGTTGATATTATACACAAAGTGAGAGTTGTATGAATTATACATGAATAATTAAGCCTTTATTATAGAGAAATGGTCTCAATTGTAACTAATGCTCAAAACAAGAACTTAGTTGAATTTGATCTATAAAGAACCACTAGCTTTTATTGAATGTTTGTATCCAAATCCTTCACCCTTTTGCGGAGCAATGTTCTCACTATATTGGTGAAAGCTCCAAGGTGTTAACACAAAAAGTGAGTAGTTACATGTGGGGCATAGCTTGTTGATGCACATTCCTACTAATGACTTGTAAATATGAAGCCAAAAATGTTTTATGAAGCCTAGGAATCAAATAAGTTATGAAGTATTTCTACTCAAGATCCAATGAAGGTTTGGAGTAAACTAACTTGGTAGAACTTTGAACCATTGTCTTCATTATGTATGCCTTCATATGCCAAGGGAAGCTTACCCCTATAATTTGGTACTGAAAGAAGATGGTTTTATTGAACCCATGCATTTTTGTTAAGAAAAGCTACTCTATATACATAGAATATGGAATTATAGAGTAGTGCACAAGATCGACACCTATGATCTAGGTTATCATTACTAATTGAAGAAGTGGCTCATTACATTATTTTCTCTCTGTGGTCTCTCCATTTTTCTCACATTACTTTAGGCTTAGTATAGGATAGATAAGAAATCAACCTTCTATCTCAAAGATCAGCTTTTTTATCACATACCACACCAATAGGTATTTTCAAGTGGTTGTGGTGACATATGACACATTGGCCTCAAACATGGCCTAAGACCTATCAATAGAGACCATGAGGGTTGTCTTCATGAATCAATGTTTTTATTTGACATATTTGACATAATTTTTATGCATATGATCTATGCATTGTAAGGGTGCCAACTTTGGTTATCAAATGAAATGGTTCATTGTGAAGTTTGTGCCTATACATATTAGTGTAAACATGGGTCTTCAAATTGTTATTATGCAATTGTCATGTTCAAACCATATATTTTAATGTAAGAAAAAAGGTATAACTTGAAACTCATCTACACATGGTCATCCAAGGAGTAAGCAAAATTGTTCAAAGAGAGGCACCATGTGCACCAAGATTGGTATACGTTTTGGAGAAATTTCAATAGGTAATATGATGTTTCCCAAAGTTTCAATCAATGCACCAGTATAACATTGTAAGGCCACACCTACAAAGGAGTAGGTGACATGACAATTTCATGTATCATAAAGATACTTTCACATCTACATTAAACAACGAGTTGGGATCTATATGGATTCTTTTGATTTCTATTAATAAGTCCATTGATGTGTAATGGTATGTCATAATTGTTATTAGAAATCTCTTCATATGTGAATGTGGTAATAGGCTTAGGTGGTATGGTATCTCCTGTGATAGGATGTGAATCTATAATAAAAACCATGTTTTTGAATGTGTTGGTTTTTGGTTCATCATGAGGGGATTCTAGGTCAGTTGGTTCAGTAGGATTTATATGGCGAGGAAAGGGATTTTTTTAATTTTGAAGGTTTTGGTTGGGCAAGGCTACAAAAGGATTTTCTTTACCATTTAAGCTAGCTACCTACATGAGATTATTTTCTATAAGAACTTGTACTTTATGTTTTAACACCATACAATATTAAATATCATTACTAGGGACTTTATGGTGTTGGCAAAAAAGCATTAGGGTCATAGTTTCTTGGTAGAGAGGGTGAAGTATTAAGGAGAAAGATTGGGGATAACTAGAATAGGTTGGTGGAAAGATATTGGCTCATAATATTTTGATAAGAGACTACCAACCTCATGAATTATTTAAAGGATCTAGGTTCGAGGGATAGGGTATTTGTGGAAGGTGGTAGATGAAGTGGAGATGATGAAGGGGTTGGAGGTTGGGATATTGTGGTGACTACATTGACTACCATTGTATTGTGGTTGCTAGTGTTGGAATTATTGTTATTGTCCATTTTCTAGTTTTGTTGAACTTATTGGTTGATGTGGTTGCTTGTGACATGTTGGTGGGGGTTTGATCTTGTCCATTTTTAGTTTTGAAGTCCCTAAGAGTAGCACATAAATCTATAAATGAGCTGTATTTTTGTAATGTCAAATTTTCCAAAATGGTTGGAATAAGGTTATCCATTAATATCTTTTCAAACTCAAAATATTTAAGGTGATAGTGCATCTTGGCCAAAATGGATTGAAAATGCAACAAAAAATACTCAAATTTTTCTTATGGACCTTGTTTGCAATGGATGAGATTAATGAAGAATATTTCAAGTGAGATTTGGATTTGGAAATGATTTATGGTCATGGAGATCAGGTCAAATGCATGTATGGGTTCATGAGTTAATGGATAAAACCATTCTAAGGCATGTTCCTTGAGTGGTCATGGAAATAAATTGCATAAAATTTGATCATCATACACGTAAAATGTTCTTGTTGGAATTATTGGATCTCCTTTCCCATCATTAAAAAAAAGTTGAGATCCTTTGAATTTTGGTGGAAATACATGTGCAATTATGTCATAGGATAAGGAATTATAATCTATATTTAAAGAGACCTCCCTTGAGTTTGTTGGCATGGTGTCTAGTTTTTGTTGGAATTTTTGGAGTTGATGTAAGAGATGGGACATGGTAGGATCAAGTGGGAATGGTCGTAGGGGGATACAATGAGACATGAGGAGATGATAAATATGGTTGGATTGGATGAATAGATGAATAAGGGGGGAATTGGTATGAAGTGAGAAAGGTTGGGAAAAATAAATTAAAGGTTGTGATGATCATTGGATGAGGAGGCTAGATTTGTGTGATAAGGAATGTAAGGGGATGTGTAAGTGATATGAGAAGACATTATGGAGAAATAGGAAAGAGATGTGGTAGTCACAAGCACCTATGCATATATGAAGGGATATGGGTGGGATAAGGAATAGTAGTTGAAGATGACTTGAAAAGAAAGGGATGTGTTATCACGGAATCTAGCAGCGCTCGTTCCACGGATAACCCCCCTACGAAACTTGTCCGTTTCCTAGGATTCGTGAAGTTCAAGCATGCATAACGAGGTGATTTCCACGCCACCTCAAAATGTGTTCCTAAGCCTCGAATAGTCAATTCAAGCATTCCCCCATGTTCGCCTCGCGAAGACCTTCGAAACAAGATCTTTCGCGAAGCTTCACTGTTCATACTTAGCAAATTACGAAAAATGAAGTGGCACTGAAAAAGTGTGCTCCTGCCCTGAAGCCAAAATTGGCTAAGTCTGGAAAATGCAAGGGCGCTAAAATTTAGCGCCCCTGCATGCAGTGAAATTTCCAAAAAATGCAATAGCGCTAAATTTTAGCGCCATTACATTTTCCTTCGCCACTTAAACTTTTTCATGACTCTGGCACATTTCTTCATGTTTTCGCATTTTTCGTCAATCGCGCCACTTTTCGTGCCTAGATTTATTGCTCGACTTGAGTTAGGTTTTTAATTTTCCTTTTCACTTAAAAGTATGATTCGCCATTTTTATTGTTTATATTTCATGTTCTTTTCTTTCCTCTTGCTGCGCGAGTTTGCTTCTCAACTGTAAATCACGTTTTTGAGGTTTTGCATTCTCCTTCAGCACTCTTCACGTTTTGGTTCGGGTAAGTCATTTACTTTGTCTTCTCCTTTCATTTTGTATATGATCTAATACGTGTTTTTAGCTTTGTATTTATTTTACCCTATGCTTAATGTTTTCTCCATTTGTGTTTTACCTTCGCGTTTTCTATTTATTATTTGTCTTCAACGAGTAATGAATGGTGAGTTTTGTTTCTAGACGCAATGGAACCCTACGCATTCTCTCCTTAACTCTTCCTCCGCATTTTATTTCCATTCTTTGCCATGCTTTTCTTTCTAACGTTTTTGTTATTCTCATTACGTTATTCACATCGCCTTCTCCATTCGCTTTGTTGCAAACTTTGAAAAGATCTATCACTTGGAAAGAAAGAAGTTTAGCTTTTGAATGCAAAAATAATAATGGTGCGAATTGCAACCCTATCCAAAGACAAACCAAATTATCCTCAAAGCTTTCATGTTACAAACATTGCATTTGTCAAGCACGAGTGCCATCACCATTCACTCTTACATCTGCATTTCAAAATTGACAAAAAATTGCAGAAGCGCTGAATTTTAGTGCTGTGACATTTTGAAAATGTCAAAAAATTCCTAACACTGAAAGATGTAAGGGCGCTAAAATTTAGCGCCCTTGCATCAAAAGCAATTTTTCAGAGATGTAAGGGTGCTGAATTTTAGCGCCCTTACACTTTTTCCAAGTTTTCTCTAAACCTTCCCAAATGAACTTCATTTTCGACCAGTGCACTCCTGAGCCTCTTTTTTCTGCCTTTGTGCATCATTTTGCGTGCCTCGTCATCCGCTCCATGCTTTCCCATCCTCGTGCTCATTTCACGCTTTCCCATGTTTCCTAACAATTGATGTTTGTTCTGGCTAAACGGATTGCGCCTACTTTCGCTAAAGATCGCTGTTAAGAGGGATCGTAGGGTTCCAGCTTCTTTTTGATGATCTGCTACTTGCTTCCTCCTTTCTTCTTCGAAAAGTAAAAGGCAAGATGAAATACAAATATCAAGGTGTCTATCTCACGACTATGGTGCTTTCCAAAGTCGAAGAGAAAAGATATAGAAGTTGGTCATCAAGACTTGGTTGACTTCGCAAAGCTAACTGAGACAAAGCCTCTTCCTGATTCAATGAGAGCAATCGTACACAACAACCTCCATTTGGTGGCAATGTTTCCTACAGCTGCGCACAATACCAAGTTTGTCCTTCAAGTTGCATCTCATTACATCAGAGAAAGCAGAAGCATGATCGACTCTTCCGGGCACGAGATTCTGAGACTCGACCCCGACTTCTTTGATATTGTCTTCAAGGTCCCTCATATGGAGAAATATATTGACATCTCTATATCAAAAGCACAGGAGATCTTTGATGTTGATCCCAATAAGGCTAAATAGTTGATAAACACTCAATGGCTCAAAAAGCCTAGATCATCTGTTTCTAGATGGCCGAAAGGACTCCCGAGAAGTGACTTCAAAGATGACGTCAAGGATATGATCACGTTTCTAAGTAGAGTGAAGGCTCACGGAATCGCCCATCTTTTCACAATTGGATGTATGAATACATCGTGATCATAAGAAGGCGTAAGGTATGGCTGACTAGGGAAACAAATCAAGATGAGATACACGAAAGCGCTGATCAATGCTCCTTCTACATTAAAGTTCTACATGACTTCTTACCTGGTGTACGCAGCGGCTGTGATGAGACAATTCCCAGGTCTATCTACAAAAGGGAATCGAATGATGGTGCCTGTGTACAGATATTTCTATCAATTGGAGCTAAAGGAGAGCTTTCATCATTTCAGACGGGTCACTGATGCTTTCTTTGCGCCTTTACTCTTCAACTTTGATCCAGCTTTGGAAAGAAGAAGAGTATCCGATGAGGCTTATAAGGTGGTAAGTAAAGTTGGATGCATTTTTCTCCAATTCCCAACGTTTACTTACTTGAGAGTAGGCTGCTACACTGGTTGTCCCTACATGTTACCACGTTATCCTTCGGATAAGTGGATTCTCATGGAAACATGTAGATAGTTGATGTCAGTGCAAAAAGAACGAAGAAGCAACCATACAAGTGGTTCAAGTCTCAATCGACCATCGCAATACCGGGATATACAATCCAAACCGGGCATTTCAAAAAAGCTAAGTTTGTCTATGCTGAAATGCAGATCATGACCATCAAAACCTACAGGTATAGGTTTGATTTCGACTACCGAGATGTCAAAAAAAAGTTGCAAAAAGGTCACCAACATAGGTACCATTTTGAAGACATTTGGGCAGATTGCAGAGATGAAGAAGCCATTCGCAAAATGGACTATTGCAGATTGACAGTTCAACAAATCAGAGATCTTAGTATTGCTGATCTACCAGAGGATTTTGAGGATCCAGGTGATATCATGGCATTGCTAAGAGGCCGTTGCCTGCAATACAGTGGTCTAGGAAAGAGGTCACCAGCATGAGAGAAAGGTTGAGGCCAATCCTAGCCAATACTGCAGAATGGCTACATAAACATGGTTATGAAATGAAAAGTTTCAGAATAG
>VDFB02210500.1:0-12731 GCA_007258455.2 Sequoia sempervirens | reverse complement strand
TTAGCTAGCATCATGAATTCCCATGTTGGTATTCTAGAAAATGCTTGTCATAACCCTTCCCTTTAGATTGCTTTTCTTGGACATTTTAGAGTTGGTTCAATTGATTAGGCTTGTTTAATTGATGGCTGATCATATTTTAGAAAATAGTTATTTTCTTGGTATTGTTGTATCTATAGGATTATAGACTGATAAATCTGCTAAGTTTTGATGATCAAATTATTGACCTTCAGTGTTTTTAACTTGATATATTAGTTGGAATACCACTAGCTTGAAGTGTAGCTATTATTTTAGGTGAAGGAAAATTATCTACATGAAGTATTATGCATTTGTAGATTAAGTTGAAGGATAACTTTATGGCAAGTAAATGTTCTTCTGTGGTTGAAGCCACTGTTTAAGTTTTGGCTTGACTGATATATCCATTTGCATGTCCCTTTTGGGCCTGCCACATAATAAACATACATGTGAACTTGAAGTGATTGGTGGTCGAGGGATTTGTGGAGGGCCTGTCACTTACTATAATGGTTGGTAAAGGTGTTCCCAATATTTCCCTAGCCGCTGGTTGGAAGTTGTTCATTCTCCCAAAGTCTCTTCCTTTCCACTGATCTAAACCCATTCAGTATACTATAATTCCAGGGTTTCCAAAGGAAAAAGCTAAAGCTAATTTATTCATCTTCTTTGGTATGATAGGATGAGATTAATATTTGATGAAATAAATCATGATTATTGACATTTGTAATTAATTTTAACTATAAGGAGCATGTGAGGGCATCCATAGTGAGATCCTAAATAATAGGGGCACATGGGACACCCACATGGTAAGGTGACACTCACCTTGTGTTCAGTTAACTATATGGAGTAATAGTTAACACTTCTGAATGCATGTAAATATCCTAGGAGTTAGGGTTTGATGTTTGCATGCTTGAAGTTCAGTTCAGTTCAATTCAATTTAGTTCAATTTAGTTCGAATCCAAAAATTAGTTTTAGTTCGAATTTAGTTTTAGTTTAGTTTAGTTTAGTTTAGTTTAGTTTAGTTATGGTTGATTGTCTTGATTAGTTTTGAGTTGTATGTTAGTTAACGTTGCTTGGAATGTAGCTAATAACATTGAGTTGTATGTGTGGATAATGGGACACCTCCAGGTTAGCAGGGATTACCATTCTTGCACTTGAATGGTGTTGGTAAATGTTTGATTAACTTCGAAATCACTTGGAGCCAACTTGAAGCCCAAGATAATTTCTTGGATTTACCTCTCTTGCATGATAAGATATTTCTGAAGGCTCAGTTAAGTAGGATTACTTATGGGTGCAAACTTTGAGGAAGAGCTTTGGAATTATCACCAAAGTGAAGGATGAGTTGTAGCTTTAGTTTGGGATGCCCAAATTCATGAAGCACATGTTGTAAGCTTTAGTCTTCATAGAATAATTCAACTTGAAGCAATATGGTGTACCTTTTCAAGGGCTTGAGCTTGTGCATTGTAATTATCACCTTTTGGAGATTACAAGGTTGCATATTGCCTCTATATCTCATTCAAGTTGAAGAGAGTTTTCATAATTGTTATTGCAGGTGTGAAGAAGATTGGTAAAGATAGAAGAAGCATTCTCAAGTAAGAATTGGAGCTATTGTATTTCAAAGATATAATAGAATAATTCTTGGTGGATTTTCGAAAGGGTTTCTCCCGATTATATGTGTGCCAATCTTTCTAATATCTATCTAGTTCTTCTATCAACTTATGTCTGCATTCTACAACTATGAAATGGATTAATCAATATAATCACCCACAAAGAATATATGTAACAAAGGAAAATCTTATTTAGATCATAAATATTAAAGTTTTACAAAGTATTAAGCTAAGAAAACACCTCATTATTCAACATTTGGTATGAGAGTTGAGGTTGGGTAGAGTATTGGGACACCATTCTCTTAAATTTTGAAGTATTTATTGGCTTAGTGAGAGCTCTTATTATTTTAGTAATTTGCTGATTTTGGAATTAAGTTTTTGTTACAATGAATTCAAGGTTAGATATTGAAAAGTTCAATGGTTCTAACTTCTGAAATGTGGAAACTAAAAATGGAAGATAACTGTGAGAAGAAAGAGAGATCAATAGTTACTTGATTAATAATGGGAACAAAGACACCTACAACTATTTCAGATGAAGATTGGGCTAAGTTAGACAAAAGGGCACGAGGAATAATTAGATTGTGTCTTGCTGATGTTGTTCTTTTAAATGTTTCAATGGAAACCAGTGCATATAAATTGTGGAAAAGAATAGGAGACATTTATCAAACAAAGAGTCTAACAAATAAGTTGTATCTAAAAAGGAAATTATATTCATTGAAAATGAAAGATGGTGATTCAATAGCACAACATTTAAATGCTTTCAATTTAATTCTTAGTCGGTTAGCATTCGTAGATGTAAAGCTTGAGGATGAGGATAATTGCATTTTATTGCTTTGCTCTTTACCAAATTCTTGGGAAAATCTAATAGTTGCAATTAGTGGTAATGTTGTAGATCCAAAGATGGAAAACATCATTCCTACTCTCTTATAAGAGGAGATGAGGAGGAAATCTAAAACTGGCTCCCAAGATGCCTTGTTTGTAAGAGGTAGGCATAAAGAGAAGGAATCTAAAGCAAACAAGAAAGGAAAGGGTAAGTCTAAAGGATGGTCAAAAACCCTTGGTAATAGTAAGGTAAAGTGTTGGAATTGTGGAAAACTTGGACATATCAAAAAGGATTGTAAGAGCAAGAAGAAGAGTACTGATGCTTCTACAGAAAAATCCAATGACAGTAATGATGCATTAATCATTTCTTCTAATACTATTGTTGATAACTCTTGGCTTCTTGATTCAAGTTGCTCCTATCATATGACTCCTAGAAAGGAGTGGTTCTCTAAATATATTGTATATGATGGAGGAGATGTCTTCTTTGGAGACAACATCACAACAAAAGTTGTTGGAAAAGGAGAGGTAAAATTGTGTTTCAGTGATGGTAGTGTTAAGACCCTTAATGATGTTTTACATATTCTAGGACTTGCAATAAATCTACTTTCTGTCTCTAAGTTTAATGATTCTGGAATGCATGTGACATTTGACAAAGGTGGTTGCAGATTGGTGAAAGGGAATATGGTGGTTGCTAAAGGATCTAAGATTGGGACTTTGTTTAAGCTGAATACCTCCAATGTAAATATTTGATCAAATGTAATTGAAGCTAAAAATACATGTATGCTATGGCACCATAGATTGGGCCATATAGGTGAAAAAGGTCTTACGACCATTCTTAATAAAAATTTGGTTGATGGTATTCCTAATTATAATATTGGAAAAAATGGCTTTTGTGAGCACTGTGTTTGGAAAGCAATCTAGATCTAAATTTCCTTGTGGTACAAATAGAGCTAAAAGATTATTATAGATTGTTCACTCAGATGTAATGGGTCTTGTGGATATTGACTCTATTGGAAAATATAGATACTATGTCACATTTATTGATGATGCCTCAAGATACACTTGGATATATTTTACACATAACAAATCCAATGTGTTTAATAAATTTAAAGAATTTAAGGCTTTGGTTGAGAAACAATCAGATGATAAGATAAAAGTGATGATATCAAATAATGGTGGTGAATATTGTTCTAAGGAATTTGATGATTATTGTAAGCATGCAGGAATAGTGAGACAAAAAACTACTTCATATACACCTCAACAAAATGGAGTAGCAGAAAGGATGAACCAAACCTTAATGGAAAGAGCTAGGAGTATGTTAAGTAGTGCTAAGCTTGAACGGTTCTTATGGGCTGAAGCGATATGTACTTGTTATTTAATCAATAGATCCCCTAGTTCATCTATTGAAGATAAAACTCCTTATGAGATGTGGTTAGGTAAGAAACCTAGTGTTGCACATTTACGGATCTTTGGTCGTGAGGATTTTGTTCACATGCCTCAAGAAAAGTGATCTAAATTGGATCCTAAAGCACAAAAATGCATATTCATAGGTTATGGTGAAAATGTAAAAGGTTACAAGCTTTGGAATCCATTAACAAGAAAAGTTTCTTTATCTAGAGATGCTATTTTTAGGGAATTTAGAGCTTATTCAGGAGAAGAACAACCAAAGGAGAAGGATACTTCTCGAGTAGTGCATTTTGAGACAAATAATGAGAAGCAACAAGATGCACATGTTGAAGAACAAGTGGATGAATTGAAAGAAGAGAGTTCAGAGAGTTCTTTTGAAATAGAGGCTCAAGATTATCACATTGAGGAACAAGAAGAAACTCCTTTGAGAATATCCACGACAAGGAAATCTCATTGATAGGTATATCCCACCTAATTTCCATTGTATTTTAGCTTTAATGAGTACTAATGATGAACCCAATTCTTATAGGGAAGCTTTGTCCTCATATGAGAACAAGCTTTGGTCACAAGCTATGCATGAGGAAATGGAATCCTTGGATACTTGTGACACATGGGATCTTGAGAGTTTTCCCAAAGATAGAAAGGTCATTGGTTGTAAATGGATCTTTAAAAAGAAGATTGGTGCAGATGGTAATCTCGAAAGGTACAAGGCTAGATTAGTAGCCAAGGGCTACTCCCAGAGAGAGGGAGTTGAATTTAATGAAATCTTCTCTCCTGTTGCTGAAATAACTTCTATTAGATTCTTCTTATCTATTGATGCTGCTTATGATTTTGAAATTGAGCAAATGGATGTGAAAACTATTTTTTTGCATGGGAATCTTGATGAGGAGATTTATATGAAGCAACCTAAAGGTTTTATTGTAAAAGGAAAATAATATTGGTTTGCAAGTTAAAGAGATCTTTATATGGATTGAAACAATCACCCAAAATGTGGTACTGGAAGTTTGATGCTTTCACATTAAAAATTGGTTATGTTAGGAGTGAGGAAGATCATTGTGTTTATATAAAAATTATTGATGATCAACTTTTAATTATTATCTTGTATGTTGATGACATGTTTATTGGTAATAGCAAGGTAATGATCAGAGAATTGAAAGCACAACTCTTGAGCACATTTGAGATGAAAGATCTAGGGGTTGCGAAATATATCATCGGTATGGAGATCAGTAGAGATAGAGAACATAAAGCTTTGATTAAGTCAGAGTAATTATGTTGATACTATTTTGAAAAGATTTAACATGCAGGACATTAATCCGATTAATATTCCTTTACCAGTTGGCATGAAGTTAAGTTTAGATATGAGTCCTAAATTTGATTTTGATTTTGAGGAAATGTTTGAAATTTTGTATGCTAGTGAAATTGGTAGTTTAATGTATGCAATGGTCTGTACGAGACCAGATATAGCACAAGCAGTGGGAGTTCTTAGTAGGTTTATGTCTAACCCTGGTAAAGAACATTGGACATATGTTAAGAGGGTGTTTAGATATTTATGAGGGACTTCATATTACTATTTAGTTTATCATGGTTCTAATAATATTGATATTATGAATAGATCATTGGACATACAAGGGTTTGTTGATTTAGATTGTGCAGGAGATTTGGATAGTCAGAGGTCAACAAGTGGTTATGTGTACACTTTGTTTGGAGCTACGGTTAGTTGGATGAGTAAGAAGCAGCCCACGGTTGCTTTGTCCACCACAAAATCAGAGTACATGGCTGCCACACATGCCTCTAAAGAGGCAGTTTGGTTACAAAGACTTGGGTTAGGTATTGGTTTTAGTTGCAAGCAAGTTAGGCTTGAATGTGATAGTCAGAGTGCAATTTGTTTAGCCAAAAATCCTATGTATCATGCTCGTACTAAACATGTAGATGTTCAGTATCACTTCGTGCAAGAAATGGTTGAGAGTGGGAAAGTATTAATTGAAAAAGTTGACACTTTGATTAATGCTGCAAATTATCTTACGAAGCCAATTCCTACAGATAAGTTCTCATGGTGCAGGAAGGCCATTGGCCTTGAGTCCTGTACTTGATTTAAATTTATTATTCCTTGTTTAGAATAATTGCAATGTATGATGTCAAGTGGGAGAATGTTGGAAATAGGATGCCATTTAATTGCAAATTCTAAACATTAATTATTTCATGTAACTAAAAAACATGTTTAATTTTTTTTCCAAACTCATATTTAACTTCCCCTTTTTCATGCTCTTTCTAATTTGACAATTAAAAACACTTTGCAAATTGTCATAATTTCATTTAGCAACTTTCATGACAACTAAAAGATGATCAACAACATTCAATCAATGGTGACCTACCTTCCTTTCATCTTGCACATAAGATAAGGATTAACTAAAAAAACATGATACATCAGTCTGAATGAGAATAAAACTTCATTGATTAGATCCGTATGTAACATGCCCATTGTTCTACCCAGTAATTTTTCTATGTTTTAGGGTGATCCCACAATAGTGGTTTATAATTTTTGGCCAAATTAGACACTGAAATTATTATTTTTTAACTAAATCTTCACATTTAGGTACCTATAGCGGATAAACCGTGAGGAATTTGAAGATGATGCAAACTAGAGTCTCGTCACATTTTGTTTGTAGATTTCAAAAATATTTTTTTTCAAAATTTTTGGAATAAGATTGTACTTCTTTTTCCATCTCCCACGAAAACTAGCTTTTTTCAAAAAACAACATTTTTAAAAAGTGATGCACACCGTATAATGCATAAATTTTTTTCCATGAAGGATAAAATTCTAATTCTTTCAAATTTAGATTTGTAACTCTGATATCTAGTGCTTTCACTTGGTTAGATAGTTTTTTATTCAATATTTTTTCCTTAATCAAGTTTTGAATTCAAACCAATTACAATTTAGACATAGCACAACTGTATAACACGTAACTTTTTTTGTATACATCAAAATTCAATTTTGTTTTTTTGGTTGGATCAAGGACTTCAATATCTGGCGTACTCATATTTTTCAATTTTTGTTTTGATAATTTTCTATTTTTCAACATGTGAAGAACATAGACCTTCATTTTTGATGAAAAACCTATGTTTAATAAAACTAAAAAACTAAATACTTAATAAAACCAAAACATATTAAAATTATATATGTTGGATAGCTTGTTCTGAGGACTACTTGATTCTAGTTGGCTTTGTTAATATTCCTCCATTTTCATCCTCAAACTGAGCTCCGAAGTGCCAAAATTTAGGTTTTTTTTATGTTTCAGGGTGGGGGATGAGGGATAAGGAGGATTCGCTCAAACCAGGGTTCATTCGAACCCCTTCAAAGGGGTTCAATTGAACCCCTTTGCTATGCATTTTTTATGGTTTTTTGGTGGTCAAAATTCAAATAGGTTCAGTCGAACCCTTGTTTGGTCGAACCTCTAATGGGTTCGCCCAAACCAATAGGTTCGTACGAACCTCCAAAATCACTTTTTTTGCTTTGGGGTAAATTTTTGTGAGTTTTCCTTCCTCACTTGAATTGTAAACCACTATTGTGGCTTCACCCTTTACCCACAAGTGAATAGTTTGTGAATCTTATATTATGAGCAATAAAAAAATTATTTTCTTTTCAATAATAAATGCACCATTTTAAACATAACCTTTCCAAACTTTTCCATTATGTAATCATAGAATCATTTCATCAATATAAGTATGATTTCACTTTTCATATATTCAAGATAACATTTCACATTGAAAATCTTCATATCTATGGATACATGATTACATACATAGCTTCAACAAGCTTACATGAACTAGAAATACAAATGGTCCAAAGTGTCCTCCCAAATCTTGGCCACCAACTGCATGAGGAGAAGTATCACTTAAGCGCTTTTCCACTAACCATGGACTTACTGTAGGCCTCCACACATATACTAAACATGGTAAGATGACCCTCCCTTTGATGAAGAGATTGGTTTGGTAACCTCATCCTTCCTTTAGCCTTTTCTGAGCATAGTGGTGTGTCATGCATAGCTAGAGCTACCATAATGTGGCTACAACTACATGTATGATATACCCAACCTAGTATGTAAATCGGATCACAATGAACTGATAGTGTAAATAGTGGCTGCTTACACTACTTTGGCCAAAGATTATCACCCAATACTTTGAGTGAGGGTCATCTTGCTTGATTTGTTTATGACCTTTAGTATTCTATTTGAAGGTTATCCCCTTTCTTGTGGATTATCCGAACCCTAGGAATAACCTCCATATTAACTCATATTTAAATGAAATTGCTTCTAGGTATCTCAAAGCAAATCTATCTTATGCTACACACCTAGAGTATTGACATACTACTTATAGTACTAACAATCTATTTATAGTACAAATAGAATACATTCATATAAAATTTAATATAATATATCTATATAAGTATAAACCAAATAGAAAGGTTTCACAAATTCAAAAACAATCAAGAAACATACAAGCATATCCAAGCATCATAACACATAAAAGACATTATGTCCAAACATGGGGTGATCCCACAATACTGGTTTACATTTTTTGGCCAAATTGGACATTGAACTAAATTTTTTTAACTAAATCTTCACTTTCAGGCACCTATAGCGGCTAAACTGTGAGGAATTTGAAGATGATGCAAACTAGTGATTTTTAAAAATTTGTCTGTAGATTCTAACAATTTGTCTGTAGATTCTAAATATATTTTTTTTCAAAATTTTTGGAATCAGATTGCATTTCTTTTTCCATCTCCTTCGAAAACTATTTTTTAATAGTAAACACCATTTTTAAAGATTGATGTTACTGGCTAACACATTATTTTTTTCTATGAGGGATAAAATTCTATTTTCTTCAAATTTAGATTTGTAACTATGATATCTAGTGCATGGAATTGGTTTCATAACATTTCATTGAATATTTTTTTCTTAATTAAGTTTCAAAGTCAAACTAATTATAATTTAGACATGATTTACTGGCTAAAACATAACTTTTTTTGTATGTATCAAAATTCAATTTTATTTTTTTTGTTAGATCAAGGACATCAATATCTAGTGAATAGATATTTTTCAGATTTTTTTGATAATCTGCTATTTTTCCATGTGAAGAATAAAGAGCTTGATTTTCGGTGAAAAACCTACATTCACAAGAAATAAAAAATGAATCTAATAATCAAATTAAATTTATTTAAAATTATACTTTTTGGGAAGCTTATAAAGGAATACATACAAAAAATAAATTTTAAATAAATTCATTTGATCCCCCAAAATGTAAATCAAAAGTGGTTTTTTATCAGCATTTTGATAGGTGTAAAGGAGACACCATTATAGGTATGGTTTAAAATTAGAGGGTTTCTATCCAAGGAGGTTTGATCTAAGGTGATTTGATCAAACCCTCTTCAATTGGAATCCTTTAAATGGAAATTTTCAAGGCATAAATCATTATATTTTCTAAAAATATGCAATTTTAACAAAAACCAGGATCTCCCAAATAGTGTAAACCACTATTGTGGGATCATCCCATGACAACATGAATAAACAATCTTTCCAACATAATAATAAAGGAGTAGAAATCAACATGCCTGTATAAAAGCTTCATTTGATCATTTTTTCCTCCTAGCTTAATTGCTCAAGCTCACTTGTAACTTCCTCTAAGAACAATCCAATTCCCTCTTCTAGCCTCTTACCAAATCTCTCAACAATATTAATGCAAATTAACAAAACAACTCACTAATTCTCAAGCTTTCAACTCACTTTGCAAAGAAAATACAACAAAATAAAAATGGAATAATTAGATTGAAAAGTGTAGCCAATGGCAGAATGAGAACCTTTATATATACTAAGATGTGAGCAACCAAAGGCTACAAACAAGATAATATTTCTACCACCTTTCTATCCCCATGCAATGACTCATCAAACTAACTTACAAATTTGCAACACATAATAGTCCCCATCTTTCAAATGGCTGAGTCGACTTGTTTTAAGAGACAACAAGACTCTTTTATTGAGTCAAATGAACAACAAGCTTTTTAGCAGGTTTCCTACTTGGTTTAAGAGTCAACTACCCCTCTATATTTCTGCCAACTTATCATTAATTGAGTTTATACAAATCTATAGGTTTAAGACTACATTTTGCTCCTAAAAAGGCTATAGGTTTTGGTGCCATATTTCATGTTTTGGCACCCTTATAGATAATGTTGTTGAAGATTGCTTCCAATGTTTAAATTGTTTACATTTCCTTTTCCAATGTTTCATTTAATTCCAAAAAACATGCATGGCCTGTTGACTTGGTCGACACTTTGTTTTATGCATAGGTTTATACAATACAACACATTAACAAGACAATGCTACATGCACATGAGTTTCATTTAAAATACTTCACTATTATCAACTTTAGTGCTATATAATACACTTGAATATATATCAAATAACTTTCATTTATATATATTATATATATGTATATATATATCCATCTTAATATATATGCATATATATTAATATATACTCATTACTCATGATTATCAAATGCATTAATTACCAAATAACAAACATATATCGAATAACATTATATATATATATACACATAATATTATTTTAATACCTTTATAAAAACACTTATAGTTTCATATCCATCGATCAACATATATACACAAAGTGTATACATACATACCTATATATATATATATGTCACCTTAGTCCAATCGGTATTCCCATGCATATGGGTAATCCATCCATGAGAATGCATAGATACATCTACCTATGTATATTCATGTATGTATCCACTCACATGTATGAGTTTATCATAGACACATGCATATATACATTTTATGTATATATCTCATTGATTTAAAAATAAACACACAAGGAAGGACTTCCACTCAACATCAAGACTTAATCACATTCCTCAATCCAAACATTCATAAACCAAGATTGCAAACTAAAATAAACATTGACAACCAAAACTGAAGATCACTTACTATTTACCCTAATTGACTTGACTTAACTAAGACCAACTAGGGTGTGAGTGTGTGAATGCTCAGTTAGGCTGAATTAAGGGTTGTGTCACCAAAAAATGTATAGTTGACATTTTTTATGCTCACTTGAGTCTTTCTAATGGGCTTTGGCTTGAGTTTGTCTTGATTTAATGTTGTAATGTGGTCAAAAAATTCACATTAGTTCTTAAACATTTAAATTATGATGTCTTGTGAAGGTGTTGTGAAGTGTTGTAAAACATTTCTACACTTTTCTAGACTCTATTCATTACAATTCACCTAAAAATCACCTTTTCATCACTTATTAAGTCCTATTTTGAAGTAAGTTGTAAAGTCTCTTGTATTGTACCTCCTTACACTTTTAGCTCACCTCACTAATTCGTCCCTCTTTCTCTATGTCTAGTCAATCTCAATACACTTTTCGGCCATTTTTAAGTGTGGTTTTTGAGAAGGCCCCACACAACCTACGCTCCTGTACTGGGCTGACACTCCACTTAACTTGTTTATGGAAACAAAGCCTATAAAACCCTTAGTCCCTTTTGGCACAAAACCCAAAATGCTTCAATTTTAAATTTCTAGTGGATTTTGTCTCAACCCCTTGAGGTTGACTTCCTTGTGACAGTTACTTTCGTGAAATTTTAGTAAAATCAGTATAAATAAGGGTTTCACCCCATTTTACATCTACTCATCCACACCATTCATCTCAAATCACTTACAATCTCTTGCACTCATTAAGCATTCAAGCAAATCAAGCATTATCTAGTCAAGCTATTGGAGTTCTTCATTGCATATCTTCAAATTTGAGCATCAATGGTGTGGTAAGTTTATGACATTTGCATGTTATCTATTTATCACTGCTATCTTTCATCTCATTTCATTGATTAGGGTTTGATTATAAAGCAATGCGGAAACCGCAAACCCCATTCTGGCACCTCAACCATTTTTCCCCTTTGTATGTGATTCTTTAGGCGTGTTCGGCAATAGGTGTTGAAAAGGACCGTAAGTGCATAAAGTCAATTGTCACATCATCTATTTCGTTTGAGAGACTTTTTATTCCGCTTTTCTGTAGAATCAAGTACAAACACTTGTTAGAAAAGGAAGTTCAGACCTGAGACTACAAGATCATGTCCTGAATTTCCTGAAATCTATAGGAGGAATAAGTTGCCACTAGGGGAAAATTAGTCTTGCTTTCGGGCCTAAAAACTAATTTTGACATTTTTGGACACCCATTTGACAAATCCCATTTCTAGAAAAGTTTCCCAAAATTGGGACTAAGTCACCCGGTCTGGCCTAAGTGTCCCAATCAACATTTCAGTAAATTTTTTAGGATTCCAGAATATTTCAACATCAAGCTTCTGATTCCAAGTGCACCTCTTCCATTCTATTCTGTAATTTCATCATATAGTTGCATTTCTCAGACATTCCTGGATATCACATTGTGTTTTCTAGTACTTTACATTTTCATAGTTTTGCATCATTAAATCATTCCATTTTAAAATTATTGCATTAGGACATCTTAATTAGGAATAATTACATGTCATTAATATAGTATTGAGTGTAAACCCTTGAATTTTGGTAGCCCTTTCCATTCCCTTTCTTCTCCTTTTAGGTGAAAAACCCTAGGAGGAGCAAAGCATTGTGAAAGGGTAAACCACAATCATCGTTTACATTTTGGTGAACCTGACTCTTTTGAACATTGTTCCTTTTTGATTTTCAAGTACATACTAGTTTTCACTTGCCTTGAATCTTGCATTAGTTAAAGTGCATCCTAGGGTTTTCAATTACATTAGTGACAAAGTTCATATTAGCTTGCACTCTTGCATCATTATTGCATTAAAAAAAGATGAAAATTATGGCATTACATACTA
>VDFB02210499.1:28408-45133 GCA_007258455.2 Sequoia sempervirens | reverse complement strand
AGAGAGAGAGAGAGAGAGAGAGAGAGAGAGTTATATTGTAGAGATGGGAAGATAGATAGAGAGAGGCAAAGGATAGAGAAAGATGGGGAAGAGAGAGGTAGGTAGATAGAGGAGGGTAGGTAGAGAGGGAGATGGGAGATAGAAAGTAGGAGAGAGAGAGAGGGGGTAGGTAGAGAGGTAGAGGGGAGAGAGGGGGAGAGGAGAGATAAAAAGAGGGGGTAGGGAGATAGAGGGAGGGATAGGGTTGTAGGGAGAGAGTTGGGATAGAGAGAATAGAGAGGGAATGAGAGAGAGGAAGGGAGGGAGAAGTGAGAGAGAAGTAGAGAGAGGAGGAAGGTGGAGAGATTGAGAGAAGAAAGGAAGGAGAGAGAGAATGAGGTATAGAGGTATAAGTAGTGTGAGATAAGGGGGATTCGCTACTCATGAGTCTCTTCATTCTCAAGAGAATCCCAGGGAGCAAATTTCCCCTAACCACCTCAAATATTGTTGAATGAAGAAATTACAAAGAAATTATATACAAACTAATTATCCCAAAAGACTGCTTCAAAATCCAAGAGGACAAGCTTCCTAGATATTTTCCTTCAAAGGAAGAGCTCTTGACCAATGAACTACAACACAAAATCAGGATGCCAACATGGCACATTGGAGTCTAAAGGACACACTGGCGTCCAAAGCAACAAAGAACTGAAGACTTGGAAAGAATGACTAAAAACATCACTACCTAACATACAAAGTAACTAAATAGAAGACAAAGAATGAGACAAAACACGAGGGAAAAGAGAAGGATTACAAATAGCCAAAAACTTGAATCCTTCCTCTAAGCTCTGCCACATAGAAAAAATAGGGAAAAATTTTGGGTTTGTTTTGGGGCTTGCCACAGTCAAATCCCCATTTTGGTGTTCCCACCTCCATGGACAACTAGATAGATAGAGAGAGTTAACGAAATAGACAAAAGGAAGTGGTGAAAACAATCCCCACTTGAGGAGGAGAACCTCCACCACCAAATAGTAAATGGAAAAAGAGATCTAATCTATTGGAAAATATATAAGAGCAAGAGAGTGTTACCAATAGGCCTCAACCCCCTCTTGAACACACTGACACATCATTGACTACTTGCTAAAGAGCTTTGGCTATTGAAGGGACCTTAGTCCAACAAAGCTTTGCTTGTAGAAGTGTTATTTCCAAGAGTAGAAGAGAATGAGAATGAAGTGAGATTGAGGAGAGAGTTGATCAAATGAGAGAGAACCCTTGAAAATGAGAGAAAAATGGATTTTTATTACATGCAAGGGGAAAAGGAGTCATTACAATTGATAATCTGACTAAATGGACATGTGTCAAGAGACAAGATTCGATATTCCCCATTTTAAACTTGGAAAACCACCAGGACGCTAGTGTGTCATGTAGACATCCACACGCCATGCAGACATCCAAAATTCTAGTTTTTGATAAATGGGGCAGTAGATTGATGTCGCCTCATCACTGGACCTCATGGAGTTGGAATCATGAAAATTTGACCCATGAGGCTCTTATCATAAATGAGTTTAGGTGTAATAAATGCTAGGAAAAGTGCTAAAATGTGAAATTTCCCCTAGGTACAATTTTGTGATATTACATTTTTCCCCCACTTTAGTGGGCTAGATTTTGAAAAAATTAGCCACACTAAAGTAGAAGAAGAGGACTACTATTGAAAATTTAAGAATTTACAGATTTGTGTTCCAAAAAGGATATTGTAGAGGCCATAGAGGTCGAGTAGGTAGATTTCAAAGATTCCCCCAACAATCGAACTCGACAAATAAATACAAAATCTGTCATGAAAATTCTCACAAAGTTTTATTCTACAAAACTCAAATTTATGTCAGTCCCAAAAATCAAAAGAAACTATAATGCCAAGAAGATTTCTCAAGAAAAAATCAATGATTCAAAAGAAAAATATGCTAAAGAGGTGACTATATTCCCCCTACTAGGTGGGGTAAAATCAACATAAACCAGGGAGCCACAAACTCCAAGAAAAATGGGTCTCGAGGGGCTATATATACTTAGGTGGGCCCCTAGAAGGGTCATTTTCACTATTCATCATGAGAGTATGAGGCACCTAGGTTGGACTAGCTATGCTAGGACATAGCTGAGGGTCTCGAGGTGGACCAGGTAGGCCTCAAAAGCTCTTATTTACACATTTTTAATGATTTTTTAGTTGGTTTTAGGGTCTAGGGAAGCACACACATCCTAGTTGCATGCACGTATCCTCCATATGCATTATCATCCAAGAGGTGTGCTACCATCACCAAGACATGTTGTCATCCTAGTGCTTCTAATGGTGGATCAGAACACTTGTGCGGTGCACATCTGTCACTTGGTAGTTTTTTTTTTTTTTTTTTTTCAAAATTTTTCCAGTATGCTATGTTCTGACTTAAACTTTTGCCTTCTTTTGCAGGATTACCCTGAGATTAGAGAGTATCCTAGTGGGTGGATTCTTTTCCTAATTAGAGGGAAAAGAGATAGTCTCTCTAATGACAAGATCACACACTTGTAGTGCATTGGTATTTGATAGGTATTCATTATGCCAGAGATGCTATCTCATGATAGGATGTTGATGACCCTCATGGAGAGGTGAGATACCACCACATCGAGCTTCCAGTTATTGATGGGAGAGATGACCATGATGTTGGAGGATGTCTATCGTATCCTCGGCCTTCCCATCTATAGTCAACAGGTGGAGTTAGATGAGACGCATTTGGAATGAGAGCGAGCAAAGGGTGTTAGCTACTACACTAGTCATATAGATGGTGGGGATAGTACAGAGCACATCTACACTCACTGGTTTGATTAGGCCTGGACTATCGCATCCCTGTTGTGCTGAGTCATGGTAGTCACTGTGGCTGTGTGAGTCACCATAGACAAGCGAGGCTCTCACCTACACGAGGGCTTCATCCATACTATTTGTGATATGGAGGAGTGCAGGACAGTGTTTTGCATGGGGGCTCAACATGTGTGCACATTTATATCAAGAGCTCAAGAGATACATGCACTATGAGTACCAAAGCCTCACCACATGCACATTACTACAAGTTTGGGATTTTGCACACATTACATGCATGAGAGCAGCTGACTATCCCCAAGTACGGGATTATAGTGTCCATGGCTCACTAGTATGAGATTTTGTGATAGTGGAGACATGGAGACCTACAATTTCGGTGACTACGTTTTGATACTTTGAGACCAGACCAGATTAGATGGAGGACCCACCAATGGTTCTAGTGGGTGGATGATGGAAAGTTCCTTAGGAACCTACAACGCAACCATTTCATCTTGGGTTGCAATGATTTTCTAAGCATGCTCTATTACTAGAGCTAGGTCATGTGGTAGCATGGCCGGATTTAGACCATTCCCCCCATAGTCCCCACATACACCTGACCTATTCAGAGTGATGTACGACCAGGGGATCATCTATGTCCCACCATTGTAGACATCATCCATTTAGACAATGAGGACAATGATTTTGATCTACTGGAAATGGGTGCGGTGGATAACGTCGAGGTGGTGAGGGAGTTTTTGGCGTGGTTGGAGACACACCGTCCAACACTAGTGTTTCCAATGGATTCCCTTGGGGAGATCCTATCCTTCAAGGGTGTTGGTGTAAATAAAGTCTTGTACCTAGTTAATTCATTACTAGGGGACTTATTTACACATGTTTAGTTTACTTAGGTCCTAGGAAGGAATCTCTCTAGAAGATGTTAGTTGTCATTAGTTGTTATCTTATCCTTTTGACAACTACTACATGTGAACCTAGGTAAGTGTGATTAGTTGTCTCATGTCATATGATTAAGACACTTGTCATAATCCTATGACATCTTGCATCTCACCTTGGCTATATAACCAAGGGGTCTCTCATTGTAAAATCACAATCATCTCATATCATTGACATTGAATAAAGTTTATTCTTGTCACATTTTATTCTCTCTCTTGTTGTGCTTTCCATTTGGTCTCAAGATCTTGGCAACCATAGCCATTCTAACATGGTATCAAAGTGGGTTGGGTGCCATTGGAGAGTCTTTTTTTGAAGAGAGATGCCAGATTTTGGGGTAGTCCATTTTTAGCTCTTTGTTGCAGGTTCAAATCGGAGCTTGCTTGTGCAAATATAAGCTCACTATTGCATCTAGAGTGTTCGAGAAAGTCGATTTTTCTTTTGTTTCATCCAAATCAGACATACAAGGCCAAATCTATGAGGGTTTGAAGTTGAAGTGTGGTTGCCAGATCTAGAAGTTAGCTGCAATTTTGGAGCATTTTGGGTCAAATCCTACCTTGCAATTGTGTCTAGAAGGGCCAAAAAACCTAAGATTGACTATCAATTCATCCAAATCGCAGTAGTTGTTCGGTGAGGCAATTTTTTTTGTTTGGAAAGTCATACAACCCCCAGGTTGTCATCATTGCATAGGTGGTACGATTTTTGAAAATAAAATATTTTTTGCTTCAAAAATTTATTGAAATTTTTTTTTATAAAAAAATATATTATCGGTCGTTGTATTATTTAAAAAATTTTCTTTTAAGAAATCAAAGGAAAAAAAGAAGGATTTTTTTGTAGAGTACACAAGACATGGTACTCAACATACCCTATACCCACAGTACCTATGGGAAGTCCTATGGGTGCCACGTGGCCACTAGTCGTGGCCCTCGTTGCCCCCATTTCCATAGTCTGGTGGGAAAACATTAAAGTCGATCGCTGCAAAATTCAGATATATACAAATCGGGCACTATTCAATATCCCAACAGTTGTTTTTCATCAAAAACTAGTGACTACACTTTCAAATCCGACAATGTACCAGGAGGCAATGAATATCCAAGATTCCATCAAAGATTCCTCTTCGTCGGTGTTTAGAAGAATATTCTAAGAGCATATACCGACCATAGAATATTCTGGTTATAGAATATTCTGACGGGCATCAAATTCAGGTCGAAGGGTATGTTTTCTATGATGGGCAGGAAACCATCAAATTTAACACAATGTTTTGCTAACGTTAGCATTTTCAAAAAAAAATTCCCCCCTCACGGTTTGCATTTTGGTTTTCATAGGCGAACTTTGAAGCCTCATAACTCAGGCATCCGACCTCCTTTTTTAGTGCAATTTTTTTTTATTTGGGCTAATTTTTCATGCTCTTCATAGTGGTCCAATTAGTTTCTAGCTTTAGTCTCTAGTTTTTCTAGAATTTTCAGATTCTCATACGTGTTGCTACTTTGTCCTCATTTTGGGAACTTCGAAAGCTCATAACTTGCTCCTACAGTAACATTTTTGGGTGCAATTTTTTTTTAAAGTGCATATTTTTTGTGTACTTCTTAGTGGTATGATCAGATTGATCTCATTGTATTCCCAAAATTGTATTTGATTTTGTGGCCTATTTTGGGAATTTTCATGTACCGTGACCAAGTCCACTTCTCTATTTTTGGCAAGTGGTAACTGCCAACACACTTCTCATAAAGTGCCAAGCTCATATATTTTTGGGGGGTTTCTTTGATTGAGTGAATTTGGGGGGGATTATTCTTGTGGTTGTGGTTGCATTTCTCTTGATTCGTGTTCTTGTTTCATCATGGGGCCATCTACAATTACACTTCTAACACCTTACAACTATCCTAAATGGAAATTAGAAATGAACAAATTGCTAAGGGTAAAAAGATTGTATAGGATAGGTCATGGGATTGATGGTGAACCTAAAGATGATGAAGCTAAAAAGAATAAGTGGTTGAATAGTTGTGAAGAAGCCATTGGCTATTTGTGCTTGTATGTCTCTCATGAGTTGTTGTTTCACATTGAGCACTTGGATACACCTCTGGCTATGTGGACTGCATTGTCAAACTTATTTGGGAAAACATATGAAATTCAAGGACATTTGTTGGAGAATGAATTAATTAGTGTAAATCCATGTAATTTTGATAACATACATGACTTCATCACCAAATTCAAGTCACTAAGAACAAAATTGAATGATTGTAAAATTGAGAAATCAAATACACAATTGATCTTAAGTGTTCTTTCAAATCTAGGGCCTGAATATTTAGTGTTTGTGTCTACTTTCTATGCTACAAAGAATTCCCTTGGGAGTGAGTTTAAGATGCCTTCCTTTGAAATTTTTTCCATGCAACTCACTAGGGAGCAAGATAAGCTTATTCAAATGGCCAGTACTTTCAAGTCTTCAAAATCACATGCCTTGGTTGCAAAGGAGGAGAATTCTTCAAGTGGCAAAGAAAAGAAAAAGAACAAGCCTAAGAAGAACACACAATCCACATCAAATTCCACAAAAGAACATAAAGATTCATCTTCAAAAGAGAAAACATCTAAAAAGGAGAGGCCTTTTTGTGCATATTGTAAGAAGGATGGACATGAAGAACATTATTGTTGCAAGAAGGATATTGATGAATTGAAGAATCTTCTAAAAAAGAATCACATTGATTTTCCTTCTAGAATGTCTAAATCTTCTTCTCCTTCTACTTCAAAACAATCCAAGGAAAAAGGTCATGCTAATTTTGCATCTACATCAGGAAATAAAGGACAAGCTCTTTGTGCTTTTTTACGTCTAGGATCAAGGAGATGACTTCTAGATTCAGGAGCATCTAGAATGGCATCTTCACAGTCTATATTCTCTTCATTTCAGCCTTGTACTATGTCTCCTATCTTGATGGGAAACACTACATACATGAGTGTAATAGGGAAGAGATCTATTAGTTTTGGGGACAACACTTTTCAGGATGTCTTGTGTCTTCCTCATTTGATGAAAAATCTTCTTTCCATATATCATATTACACATGGTGGAGATGGGAGAACTGTGAAGTTCAAACCTAATTCTGTCATTATTCGAGACTTGGAGACTAGAGAGATTATTGCTACTGGGTTGGTTGATCATTCATCTCGGTTGTATAGCTTTGCACAGTTTTCTTTTGATGATGACAATGTTCCTTTGACTGTTGATCACATGAAACATGATTCAGAGGAAACATTTGGTTTTTTGAACTTGGGAGTTCTCACATCAGATCCAGTACTTGAGCCATGTATTTTATCTCCTCCACCTACTGTTGCAGTTGATGATGCTTGTGATCCAACAGTTTTGGATCCTTGTGATTCAATGTAGCAGGACATACATTGTCTTCCAGATATGGCTACTTTGGATGAATTCTTGATAAGTATTTTAGACTTGTTTGGGGAGTCTCATCTTGCAGATTTGGTAGACATCATCGATACCATTCATCTTTAGTTGTTGTGAGGGAACACCTTGAACCTCTTGTACATTCTCTACATGATCATACCTCACAGTTTGGAATCAGTGTGGATTCTTTTGGACAACATTTGGAGGAGGCTTCTTTGTCTTCAGAGGGGATATCTTTGTCTTTGGATTGTGTTCTACATTCATCTCTACTAGATGTTGGATTGTCCTCTTCAATAGTGTGGCCTAGAATGCCTGTTTGGAGTGTGACAACTTTCAAAATCCACATGGAGACACTTGAGCATGCTTCAAAGACATCATCCATCATTCATATTTTTGACATCCTGCATACATCCATGGTTTTGTTTCTTCCTAAGGGGAGGAACGTTGTTCAGTGAGATTGGATCACCTTCAACATTCAATGTTGAGCTTCTACCATCATTGCAGGAGACTCAACATTGAGGGGGGGCTTCCTTGTCTCTCTTCTACTTCTCTCTTATGGGGGGCTCTTTTTCCTCACATGGGGTTTTTACCTTCTCATTCTTCATTGAGAGAATTTCTATTTTATATTTCATCTCTCTTTTGGGGAGGATTTTTGTCCCACTGAGTTTTCTCCTTTTCTCTGGTTCTGAGAGATTGCATTTGCATATGTACATGGATACCTAACATGGCCTAGTAGTTGGGACCCATCTTTGCATCTTTGTGTCATCTGCATAATAATTTTCTACTCCCTAAGTTGCACTTAAGGGGGGGTGTTGGTGTAAATAAAGTCTTGTACCTAGTTAAGTCATTACTAGGGGACTTACTTACACATGTTAAGTTTACTTAGGTCCTAGAAAGGAATCTTTTTAGAAGATGTTAGTTGTCATTAGTTGTTATCTTATCCTTTTGACAACTACTACATGTGAACCTAGGTAAGTGTGATTAGTTGTCTCATGTCATATGATTAAGACACTTGTCATAATCCTATGGCATCTTGTATCTCACCTTGGCTACATAACCAAGGGGTATCTCATTGTAAAATCACAATCATCTCATATCATTGACATTGAATATAGTTTATTCTTGTCACATTTTATTCTCTCTCTTGTTGTGCTTTCCATTTGGTCTCAAGATATTGCCAGCCATAGCCAATTCTAACAAAGGGAATGTGCCACCATAGGTTCTAGGGAGAGCAGGAGCAAGAGGAGCATTAGAAAGAGTAGCAAGAGTAGGTTGAGGAGGTTAGAGCAGTGTCACTAAGGCCAACGCAATAGTGGAGGATGTCCTCCCCACCACCGACCATCTCAGTCTCATCAACAACACCAATATAGCCCATTGTCCTAGTGATAACCCTGGAAACACCTGGAGCAACTCATGATGTTGATGGTGTGGGACCCAGTGTTGCCCCTCCCTTGGATCCACACTGGAAACCAAGGGATCCAAGTACGAGGAATAATCATGCTATTTCATTACAATACTTTCAATTTCCATCATATGTATGTATTTATGCTTTATTTGTGGAGATGTGTCATGCAATATTGATTGTTCCATTCTTTCTATGGTTGCAACAAATACATAGGGATGGAATGGGTTTATTTCCCAATGCATATTAGAGGTGGCCCTTGTCGTTCCCATCTAGGGGTCGGTCCTAGACTCTTACCAGCCAGTTACAGCGAGGTGACATGCCCATCTTTTTGAGCCAGTATCTTGCCTGAGGATTGCTTATGGGGAGGGGTAGGTGGAGATTGTACAGAGGACTATGAATACCACCACTACTCGAGGATAGAGGGATCAGTTGTTGGGGGAGTTGCAAATGGTCGTAGCAAAGTGAGATGTGGCTATGACGAGGGGCAAGGGTGTTGAGTAGGCATGTGACACCCTACAGAGTTGGATCGATGACCTCACAGGCAACCAACAATAGTGATCTCAACAAGCAACCAACAACTATAGTAGGATCTCATCTAGGCCCATATGTAGATAGCCTCTCTTTAGGGAGAGATCAGGGGGGATGCACACGGTGATGTTTGTCTCATGATCACACCACACCCAATTAGTCTCCACTATGTAGCTACAACAACCACTATAGCCAAAGGGCTGTAGGAGCCACACACTTGGGGGATAGATCATTTGTGTAGTGCTAACACATATTTTACATATCTTTGATGTATTGGATACATATATACAATAACTACTTTTTTTTTACGATGGAGGTATGATACATGTATATGACATTCACTTTTTGGATATATATATAGACATACTCGAGACTTTGATTCCTAGCATTATGGTGTTCTTTATTTGATGTGTATGTTCCTTTCTTTCATGTATGATGATGCAATGGATATTATATGTATGGATAGATGTATGTTAAATTAGATGCTATCATTACTTAATAAACACACATGGATGTATGTTATCTAAGTGTAATGATGATCCAATTCCCTAACCAAAAGATGTAATGTAATGCATGGATACCTTGCATAGTAAAACACACACATGTATGCCTCTCATGCACACACACATGTTTGCATCATAACACAAATAATTTTCTTAATGTGTTAATGAAGGAATGCCAAAACATGAAACACTACAATCTTTGAAGAGTGAATATTGCATGCATGACACATAGACACTACACATAGTATCAATGAAGATGCATTACATTAATGTGTTCTTTTAGAGGCATCCCATCCATGGACGAAAATCCATATGGACTAGAGCCATACAAGGAGATGAAAATGTAAGGGCCAAACCAATTAGGACTGAACTTCCCCTTTTGATTAGGCAACACATTTATATTCCTTTGATTCTCATAGAGGATTGGGTCACCTACCTTGAAAGTTCTAGGAAGAACACCCTGATTATATTGTTTAGATAATGATTGCTGATAAGCTTTAAGGTGATTGAGGGCCTGTAATCAGTGCTCATCGAGCATCTCAAGCTAATGCAAACAATTAGATTGGTAAGTTTCATCATCAATCAACCCTAAAGGGAAACCTGCAAAGACAAAATTTCCAACTCCAAAGGCATAATAACTTCAACACCATACACAAGGTTTAAGGATTTGTTCCCATTTCCATATGAACACGTGTGATAGGCTCACAAAGCCTATGTCAATTGAATGTGCCAATCCTTACCATGTTTTTTCATTTTTTTATGAAGAATAAGCTCAAGAGTTTTGTTAAATGCTTATGCTTGGCTATTCAATTGAGGGTGATATGGTGTAGAAAATCTATGTTGATTGGGGAACTTCTCTAGGAATTGCTTTACTTCCTTATTCTTGAAGGGTGTACCATTGTCAGAGAAAAGTGTAGAAGGCAATCTGAAGCGAGCAATGATATTATTCAAAAGGAAGCTATAGATAGATTTAGTGTTTGTAGATCGAAGTGGGATAGCTTCGACCCATTTCATGAAATAATCTGTTGTAGTGATGATAAAGATATGTCCATTAGAAGGAGGCGATATCTTTCTGATAATATCCAACCCCCATTTCTCGAAAGGCCAAGCAAAGGTCTAGTTTTGTAGTTCTTGAGTAGGAGCATGGATAAGACAACTATGTTGTTGGAATTATAGGAACTTCTTAACAAAATCAAAGGAATCTTGTCCCATCATTTTCCAAAAGTACTCTATGTAGATCAATTTTTGTACCAAGGATTTACTGCCAAATTTTCCACCCCAGGAACTTGCATGGGCTTCCTTAAGGGAAAGGGGTAATTTTGCTTTGGTGAGACATCAAAGAAGTAGACCATTGCAAGATTTTTGATAAATAAAATTTGATAGATGGCATAATGAACCAAAATTTTCTGTTTACAAGTGTGATCATTCTTCATATCATTATCGAGAAAGTTTCTAGTCTTTAGATAGTTGTAGATGTTGGAATACCATTCTCCTGAGTCTATGTGAGAACACATAAGAGCATCGGATTTAGGTTGGTCAAAAACAACAAGGGACTAAAGAATGTGAACCACAAAGTGTTATTCTTTCATATCCTTATTTGAAGGCACTAGAGAGGCAACACTCACCATGTCATTTACATGTTAGTTCTCTCTCCTAGGGACACTGTCTATTGCGAAAGAGGAGAACCAATTAAGCAAGGAAAAAGCTAGGTCTCGATATTGAGACAACTTGATTTTCTTAGCTTGATAGGTTCTTATAATCTGGTTTGCAATAAGTTCAAAGTCACCATGTCTACAAAGATGTTTTGTTTTTAATATGATCCTGGCATGCAAGCCAAAGATAGAAGCTTCATACTCAGTGATTTTGTTGGTGCAACTAAATTTCAATTGAAAGGAGAAAGGGATCAACTTACCTTTAGGTGAGATTAGAACCACAACCACTTTGGAGCCAGTCTGACATCTTGACCCATCAAAATAATCTTCCACACAAGATCGTTATTAATTACAAAAATTTCCTTATTGGGGAACAAGTCCAAACCCAAGAAGGAGCAAGATGAGGGAGCCTCCACCAATTGATCAACAACTGCTTGACCTTTTATCAATTTCGGAGTAAATTTTTTATGTCAAACTCATAAAGCAACACTACCCATTTCGCTAGCCTCCCATCAAGGTCAGCACTAGAAAACAAGTGCTTTAGAAGATCACTCTTCACAATAACATGTGTCTTAGCATGAAGAAGATAGTGTTTTAACTTCTACGTTGCAAAGATGAGCAAGACATTTCTTTTCCCTTGAAGAATAATGAGTTTCATAATCAATGAAGATGTGACTAATGTAGTAGACCACTCTTTCCTTTTTGACATCATCATACTAAGCGAGAAAAGCTACCAAAGCATATAGCGACATGTGGCAAGGTAAAGCGAAAAGGGTCTATCCTACGTAGCCGACATTAATATGGGAGGATTGGCCAAATAGGTTTTTATTGAACCAAATGCCTTTTGGAACTCTTCATCCCAGATAAAGTGAACATCCTTTTTTAATAAATGAGTGAAAGGAAGGGTATGATCAACTAATTGAGATATGAATATACGAATTGCTTGGATCTTCTCCTATAAACTCTGCAACTCAATAGTGTTCCTAGGTAGGTATGTTAACAATTGCATCAATCTTATTGGTGTCAACCTCAATTCCACAATGAGAGACTATGAACCCCAAAAGTTTGCTTATATCTACACCAAAGAAACACTTAAGAGAATTAAATCTCATCTTATAGAGTTGAAGCCTTTCAAAAATGAGACAAATATTCCTTACGTGATCCTAATGAGTTATGAATTTCACCAAGACATCATCAACGTAGTCTTCTATAATTTTATGAATGAAATCATGAAAGGGTCATTTCCCATTGGTAAGTTGCTCCTATATTCTTTAGCCCAAATGAGATGACCATGTAACAAAAGAAACTCCAAGGGGTAGTGAAGGTTGTCTTGTATTCATATTTAAAATTAATATGAATCTAATTATAGCTCGAGAAGCCATCCATGAAGGACAATAGGGCATGGCCTCCGGTCGAGTCTACAATCATATCAATATTAGGCAACGGGAAATTATCCTCAAGAGAAGCCTTATTAAGGCCACAAAATTCAATGCATATATGGATATGACCATCAAGTTTACTAATGGCCACAATATTCAAAATCCAAGGCGTGTAGTCGATTGGACAAATAAAACCTACTTTTAATAGCTTCTCTATATCAATCTTAACAAACAATGCAACCTTGGGATTGATCTTTCAGATTTTTTGCTTAACAAGTTTGGCATCAGGACACAAGACAATATTGTGAACCACTATAGACTCATCAATATTGGGCATGTTCTCATACGACCAAGCAAAGATATTAGGATGAGAATGTAAATGGTCAAAGTGCTCCTTAGCTTCTTAAGAAGAAAGGAACTTCCTGATCTTGATCAAGTTTTTTGAAAGATTTAGGATCCATAAAAACTTCAATAGTATCTCCCTTGAGGAGGGGACTATGATCTTTAGGATGCTACATTGAGACACCATAATCTACATTCGATAGAGGGGCCTCCTAATCCATATTCAAAACAAATTCTCCAAAGTATGTCTATTTACTCAGACAATACGGGAATCACCATTTATGGTGAAAGGAGGGCAGATGGGAGTAGGCACCTAGGTATTCCTCTAGTGCTTCCTCCAAGGAGAAAACATCTAAGTAGATTTCTTTGGCCTTCACCCCATCCTCTATCAATTTGGGATGGACCAAATTAAGTGGTTTGATTGAAATCATATTAACATTCCACCAAGGTTTTCGTTTAGATTGTTCAACAAAGCATCCCAAATCTAGATAACATTTGCGAGGATTAAACTGGATTGGGACCTAAATTCCTTACTCAATACATCCAAGGCCTTTACACCCATAACCATATTGAGAAACTTGCCTATATCCAGGACCATAGTGTGCTTGCAAAGCTTAAAAAGGTGGTGGTTTCATGTAGAGAGCATCGTTCCACTGCTGGACATCAAATGCATATACAAGGCCACAACCATATCTCCCTTATTCGATTCACAAATGTTAACCTTCTTAGTGGCAGTAGAATTATCCTCCTCGGTAGGGGAGTGAATGGTTTCCTGAATAGGATCATAGCTTTCCTTCTCAATGGCAGTCAGATTTTCTTCCTTGAAAGAGGTATTCAAAGTTATCAAAAATTTTAGATGAGTGGGATTCACTTTGTATTCTCCAATGAAGAATTCCAAGGATCCCCAATCATTGCCAACAAATGCATTTTATTTAGAAGTAGATGGGGAAGACTTAGAACTTCCTACTTTGGGTTGTTCTTCTTTAGTGACATTCACTTCAAGGACAACCTCTACTGAGGATATCGCCGAGGAACATGTCATCACATTGAAGGTTAGAGATGGAATAAAATTATTAAGAGTGGAGACAACTGAAGCCTGACCAACAATTGCCAGTTCATAGGTGAACAACTTCTGAATCAGCTTTGATTGTAACCACTCAATTGTTTGCAACAAACTTCAAAGAACGATGTAGAGTGGAAGTTAAAACACCCATAGCATGAATCCAGGGTCTCCCTAGAAGAATATTATAAGGTAAGGGGATAGGAATCACATAAACCAAGGTGGGAAAGGTAACAATGCCTAACTACAAAGGCAATATTATTATTCCTAGAGCTTGTCGACCAACGTTATCAAGCCCATGAATATATTAAAAAGAAGCAGGTAAGGAAGAAGAATCAACTTTAATCTTAAGTAGTAGATCTATACCACAAATGTTGAGGTCCAAACTGGTGTCAACATGAGTATGTTTAATACTGATAGTATTAGCATTGAATATAATCATTAAAGGATTCGCTTGCTTCTACACATCGAGGGGAAAAAGTTCTTGTGGATAGAATGTAATATTCAACGAATCCATGTGAATATGAGATATCAATGCATTAACATCCATCAACCCGCTAGAGGTAGGAAAGAGGATCTTTTGCAAGGGATTCTTGAAGAATAGCTTGGTAAACTAGAGCGGTCTGAAGCAAATCCCAAAGCGAGATCTTAGTCAGAGTAAATAAAAGTTTCTCAACAAGATCATAATCTCCAAGTGCTTTAGTTTTAGGTTTAGGTGTTGAAGGAAGACTCAATTGGGAAGGTGGTAAAGAAGTAGGAACCTGAGTAGGTTGAGGTGTAGGAATAGAAGGTTGTTGATCTAGATTCTGCTTATTTCTTCTTGTGTTATACATGTGCCCAACAACATTATAATAGGCAAAGTCAGTAGCTTTTACGAACCTTGAATATAAATCTGATAAATCATTACGATATGGAATACCAAAAATAGAATGAATCCTATTAGGAGAGGGGATAGTTGGAGTCAAGTAAACAACTGGTCCCTTGGTACTTGAAGAAGCCGAGAAGACTACAACAACGTTTACCGACTCTTTAGCTTGTGAAGAAGAAATTTGTCAGAAAGATCTATGAGAAGAGGAAGATGCTTCCAAGAAATCATCTAGAGAATCATCCAACATATTGAAATATTCCTTAGAGAAAACATTATCATAAACACTAAAACATTGTAGAAAAAGATCTAGCATGTTCACGTCAGGTTCACTAAAATGTTAGATAAGGGGGATTCACTACTCATGAGTCTCTTCATTCTCAAGAGAATCTCAAGGAGTGAACTTCCCTTAACCACCTCAAATATTGTCAAATGAAGAAATTGCAAAGAAACTATATATAGACTAATTATCCTAAAAGACTACTTCAGAATCCAATTGGGCAAGGTTCCTAGATCTTTGCCTCTAAAGGAATAGCTCTCAACCAATGGACTACAACATAGAATCAAGACACCAGTGCAGTGCATAAGAGTCCAAAGAACGTGTTGGCATCCTAAGCAATAGAGAACTCAAGACTTGGGTGGAATGATTAAAAACTTCACTATCTAACACATATTTGAGGTCTATTTAACAAAGTAACTAAATAGAAGATAGAGAACGAGACAAAATACAAGGAGGTCCAAAAGAAGACTTACAAAAGGCCAAACATTTGAATCGTTTCTCTAAGCTCTATTTTGGAAACTTACACATAGAACAAATGAGGAAAAATGTTGGGGTTGTTTTAGGGCTTGCCACAGTCAAACCCCCATTTTGGTGTTCCTACCTCCACGAAAAAATAGATAGATAAAGAGAGTAAACAAAATAGACAAAATGAAGTGGTGAAAAAACCCCTTCTTGAGGAGGAGAACCCACACCACCAAATAGTAAATGAACAAAGAGATCTAATCTATTCGCAAATAGATAAGAGCAAGAGAGCATTACCAATAGGCCTCAACCCCCTCTTAAACACATGGATGCATCATTGAATGCTTGCTAGAGAGCTTTAGTTGTTGGAGGTACCTTAGTCTGACACAGCTTCGCTTGAAGAAGTGTTATTGAAAAGAGTAGAAAAGGCTAAGAATGAAGTGAGATTGAGGAGAGAGTCGATCGAATGTGAGAGAAGCCCCCAAAATGAGAGAAAAAGGGAGTTTTGTTGCATGCAAGGATGGAAGGATCTATTACACTCAAGAATTTGACTACATGGACACGTCAAGAGCCAGGATTTGAGAGTCCCCATTTCAAACTTCGAAAACCATCAAGAGGCTAGTGTGCCACATACACATCTTTGTGTCGTGCAGGTGTCCAAAACACTAGTTTTCAAGAAATGGGATGGTAAACTATTGTCGTTTCATCATTGGACCTCATGGAGTTGGGATCATGAAATTCTAACCCATGAGGCTCTTATCATAAATGTGTTTAGGTGTAATAAATGCTAGGCAAAGTGCGAAAACGTGAAATTTCCCCTAGGTGCAATTTTGTGACATTACAGGTAGGTAGAGATGAGTAAAGAGGGAAAGAGAGATGGAGGGAGAGGTAGGGATGGAGAGAGAGACAGGTGAGAGAGAGTGATAGATAGAAAGGTAGGTAGAGAGAGGGAGGGGAGATAGAGAAGTAAAGAGGGAAGGAGAGATGGAGGAGAGGTATGGATAGAGGGAGAGATGGGGATGAAGAGAGAGGTGAGAGAGAGCAACATAGAAAGAGGTAGGTAGAGAGAAGGAAGGGGAGATAGAGAGAAGTAGAGAGGGAAGGGGAGGGAGAGGGAGG
>VDFB02210499.1:0-28308 GCA_007258455.2 Sequoia sempervirens | reverse complement strand
AAAATAGGACCACTTTTGGTGGCCCCCCTTTTTGAAATCCTTAATCTTCATTATTATTATTTTTAAATAGTAGCTTAGAAAGTAGACTTAGAGCACTTCAACTCTTATTCTTGTTACATCTTCAAATTTTGAGTGTAACTATCTTCATTTTCTCATGAACATCAAACTTTGTTGATTTCAGGGAAAAAAATGGTATCTTAAGAGCCATTTTTGTGTCACAACTTGGTGCACTTACCCACGTGTCAATTAAAGTGTGGTAACTAAATTACCTATTAGTATAGGTAATATTGGGTGTAACTAGACCTTCAAATCATTATAAGGCTATAAATAAGCCACTCTCATAGTCATTTTGGCATTGATACAAAGAGTAGTATCATAAGCCTTTAGATATTCTTAGATTCATAGATAGTCTGCAAGTACGAGTATACTCTTCTCTTGCATTGTAGAGTGGTCCTGAGAATCAAAAAAATGTTTTGCATATGTAGTAGAGAAATGTTGATGTGAATAAGTGTCTTGTACCTATTTAATTCATTCACTAGGTAATTAGGGCATATATTCACATGTTAAGTTTACTTAGGATTATAAGATTCCTTCTAGAACTCTTAGTTGTCATTTCTAGATCTTATCTTGTCATAGGTAGTTATAAGTTAGTTGTCTCATGTTATAGGATTAAGACAATTATCATGATCTTGTTTAATCCTATCTATCACCTTACCTTTATAAACAACCCATCTCATGTACATTTTCATATTCAACCAGATTCAATCTTGCATTGTTGAAATAATTATTCTTTTCATTTTATCTCTTGTGGAAGATATTTTGGTCTAACAACTATTCCTAGGGGTGTTAAGGAGTCACCATTAACTCCTACATGGTATCATAGCTTCAGTGTTGTACTTTCCTTCCCAAATCTAAGAGTTTGGCGTTGGTTTGAAGATTTTGTTGGGTACAAGTTGGATTTTCAAGGACCTCACGGTTGAATCTCGAGTGTCAAGGAAAGTTAGGTTTACCTTTCATTTCGTCAAATTTGGTTATGTTTTTCCAAATCTATAAGGGTTTGAAAAAGTGTGAAGATTAGCCGATCTAGGAGGTCACTATTTTTTTGGAGCACTTTGGGCCCAAATTTACCTTGTCATCATGCTCAAGAGGCCAATTGAATGAATTTTGACTGTAAATTCATCCATTTTCAATTAAATAGGTTTTGAGGCAAAAAAATTGCCTAGGTAGGTCGTATGACCTCTCAAGCATGTAGGGCATCAAATTTTAATTTTCACAAAAAAAATTATTAAAAAAATATTTTGTAGGTTTTTTTTTTTGAGGACAAATATTTTAAAAATTGTCAAGGTTTTATAAAAATGTTGGAATATATCCTAGCGTTGTCATACATTCAATCTGTTGCAAGCATTTATTAAAGGTACCATCCACTATCAAATCATTGTTATTATGCAGGAATTAAATCTTGTCTTCCTGCAAGCCCTTAGATATGAGGTGTCCACCCTGTAGGGTTCCACCTTAGCAAAGGGCTTAATGCCCAGGCAGGCACAACTTTGGCTTGCCACCTTAGTGCCTCCTAGATAGTAGCTATTTTTTAAAAACAAAATTATTTACACATGGTCATATGGTGAACCGCTAATTCAGCCCCTATAGCTAGAAATTTACATTGGTTTAGCCTTCACAGGGCTTGATTTGTCCCCCTAAAGGGCCTAAAATAAGCCTTATTTTCATTTTGCCATAACTTTTACCCTAAGTGGCAAAATTTTTGAAAAAAAATATTGTTGGAAAGCTGGTACTGTGAATTTTCCAATGGTATAGGTGATGTTTTAGAATTTTTTTGTTTTGTGGCATTTATTGTTGATTGAAGTCAGATGTTGATTTTTGGCTCCTAAGCTCAACTTTTTGCCATGATCTTTGTTTTTTGTAATTATTGCAACATTGGAAAGGTATTGAAGAGATCTATCTAGCCATCCATGCATTTTTCATGTTTTTGTCCCAAGTATAATATAATTTCAATTTTTCCCAGTGGGTATACTGGAGGATACTTGGATATTTTGGCAATTGGGAAGGTGTTGTTTTGATCATTGTAGTTCATTTCATCTCTATTATATATATTGATATCGGATTTAATCATGTGAGAAGTGTATTATCATTGTAATCATGGGTTATGCAACTCTTCCTTCTATAATAATTCTGACTAAGGACAATTATGAGTCATGGAAAAAAGGCATCATAACACATTGTAGGTGGCTAAATATTTTGCCTCATCTTTATGGACACATTCCTAAGCTAGGAAAACATATAAGAAATATGTTTGGGGTAATAAGAATGATCATATAATAGAATTGATTGGTTGTAGTTTGAGTGCAAGCATTTTCAAAGAGATCTAGCATAAGTTTTCAGGAATCTTGTGCCCACACACAGTTTGGACCAAGGTTTGGGAGATTTTTGGAGATCCACATAAGCCTCCATTCCTAGATGGTCATGCATTAGATTTCCTCATTCCACTTGATGATGTTGACAACATACATTATGATGATGATACCTTAGAGGAGTTTGAATATGATACAAAACTTGTACATCTTGATGATCCAAAGACTCCTCCTACAACTCCTAATTCTTCTATTGAGATCATAGAATCATCTTCTATTAGTGATTCATTGAGAATTATAGTGATTCATTGCAACAATTATTAGTTTTTCTTCCTAATTGGGATTTCTACTTATCAGACATTGCATCTTTGTTTGTGGAGTCTCACATTTCAAATTTGGAAGACCAATTTGAGGGTTTATCTCTCTTATTTGATGATATTCATGGATCAACTATTTTCACTTCATCTTCATCTTTAGACTTAGTTCAAGATTAGTTTCCATTGGTTCCTAGTTTTTCACAGTTTGTTGTGATTGGTTATGTACGTTATTGAATTCTGGCATCATCATCGCCATCCAAGAACTTGACAACACATCAGAAGCTTTCAAAAACACAATACATTTGGGTTCTTCTTCCTTCTAATTCCTATCCAGAATGGGAAGCATTCCTACATTTATACTTGGTGTATCTTCTTCCCAAGGGAAGAAACATTGTTTGTATGCATTGGATTATGTTTTTTCTTTAGACATTAACCATATTTGTAGGAGATTACACATTATGGGGGGATATATTATCTCTATTTTTCCCTCTTATGGGGGGTCATTGATTGTATATACATGATGAATGTAGTCCTTCGCGATATCATTGAGTCCTCCATACATCATCTTGTTTTATTTTCTTTTCTCTCTTTTGGAGAGGAGTTTTTTCCCATTGGGTTTTCTCTTTTTCTCCATTTGTGAGAGATGCATTGATTTCCTTTGCATTGTCAATGGGTTCCTAACATGGCCTTGTAGCCGAGACCCATCTTCATTATCATCTTTGCATAATTTGTATAATAATATTCTCCCTAAGTTGCACTTAAGGGGAGGTATTGAAGTGAATAAATGTCTTCTACCTAGTTATTCACTCACTAGGTAATTAAGGGACATATTCACATTTTAAGTTTACTTAGGATTATAAGATTCCTTTTAGAAGTATTAGTTGTCATTTCTAGATCTTATCTTGTCCTAAGTAGTTATAAGTTAGTTGTCTCATGATATAGGATTAAGCACTTGTCATGATCTTGTCTAATCCCATCTATCATCTTGCCTTTATAAGCAAGGCATCTCAAGTACATTTGCATATTCAACCATATTCAATCTTGCATTGTTGAAGCAAGTATTCTTACCATTTTCTCTCTTGTGGAAGATATTTTGGTCTAGAAACTGTTCTTGGGGGTGTTGAGGAGTCACCATTAACTCCAAGAAAAAACTTTGGAATTACTGTTTATTATATAAATATCAAAGCCATATCCATTAAGTTGTCAACCTCCACTATTGTTTCTCTAGTCTTCCACCTAGTTATATGACCTCTATATATTAATAGGAAAATTCAATCAATACCCAATACATAGTGAAAATATCAACTTGATATACTTGAGGAAGTTTATATGAAGCATTAACCTATAGTGTCAATGATATTATTTGTACATTGAAAGTTGATATGGAAGGAGGGGGGAGTTGGTTTACTAAAATGGGGAATAATACCACACTAGCACTAGCCCCATAACTATTGATACACCTCAATCCATCAAAGAAAAAACTCCCATGGATGATCATTATCAACATAGAGGATGTGATCATCGAGAAATGAATTAGGATTAGGAAAGGAAAATGGAGGAGTGTTAGCTAAATGTTGAACTACAACTCATCCCAATCGCCTTTTCAGAGAAAAAATTAACATCAAATTTAGCCAAAAGCATGACCCACTTAGTTAAGTGTCCTGAAAAGTCAATTTTAAAGAATAAATGTTTGAATACTACAGAATTAAAAAATACTATGTGTTTCAACATGGAAAAGCTAATGTATTGTTGCTAGATTTCAAGCTGATCCTAAAGAATCTCATGTGATTGTTGTGAAGAGGATTTTCAGATACTTGAAGGGGACAATTGATTTTGGTTTATAGTATCCTAAAGATGATGATCTTACTTTGAGTGATTTTAGTGATGTTAATTGGGTAGGAGATGTGAATGATAGGAAAAGTACTAGTGGTGGAGCATTTTTCTTGGGAAAGAAGTTGATTTCATGGTTAAGAAAAAAACAAAATGCTATTTCTTTATATACTAGAAAGGAAAAATACATTGTTGTTGCTAATAATTATACTCGAGTATTGTGGATGAAAAAGAAGTTGAAGGATATCAAAGTTGTGCATGATGAGCCTATTGCTATATTCTATGATAACTCAAGTGCTATTAACATTTCTAAGAATTTGGTGTTGCATTCCAAGACCAAGCATATATCTATCAAGTTTCACTTTTTGAGAGAGAAAGTAAGTGAAAAGGAAGTTAGATTGGAGTGTGTGCCTACTAAGTAGCAGATTGCGGACATATTTACCAAGCCATTGCCTAAGGATAATTTTGAGTATCGAAAAGGGAAGTTAGGGGTGATTACCCCTCCTAATCAGAACTAAGGATGCATTGATTTGCATCAATCCCTACATTTCATGATCATATTTTGATCTGGATTGATTTTGTGGTGCCTGCTACTCAAGGGGGAGTAGTCAAATGTTTAGAATTTTAGGTGTTCAAATATGTGGTTCAGAGCTTGTATAGAAGAAATATTTTCCATTGATGTCAAAGGGGGAGAAGAGCAATGTGAAAAATATTTGTGGGGAGAAAAGTTGAGGAAAGAAGAGTCAGAACCTAAGGGGGAGTAAGTGTAGTTGTGTTGATGGTATTTTTCACATCATGTGTTGCCATCAATGCCAAAGGGGGAGATTGTTGGATGTTGTGTTGTGTTGTTGATATGTGGTTTTCATTGATGTCAACACTATTAGAATTGTTGTATTAGAAGTTGTATATGTCAAGGATATTGAGAAAATTGTAATAAGAAGTGCTACATGTTGTCAGTGGTGAAGCGAAGTTCTTTCTGTCGGTGTGATCATTACGTTGTTGTTAAGAGGTTTTGGACTAAAAGGTTTCTTCTTGAGTATATCTAGTTTATCCATGTCAAGTTTCAGAGATCCACGTAAAGATTTGATCAAGTCATGAAGATTTGTATTCTAACAGTTTTTATGTTACTTCAGTTTGTGTTCTTCAATGAAGATCAAGTGATTCCAGTAAGTTCAGTTGTTGCGGATGCATCTCTGATGTTTCATGATGCTTTTGGATGTTTCTAGTTTGTGATATATCTGTGTTGCATGTACACATTGATCATTGTGCTCGCGATCTGAGATTTTCTCTTGTGTGTTCATGTTTTTCATGTTCTTGGCTGACAAGGTGTTGAAACGTGTTGTGGATCTTCGATGAGTAATTAATTGAAGTGGTTCATGTTTGAGGATATTATTTTTAGTCTTCACTATGTTGTGGCCGACCTTGATTGATTCACATGAATAATCTTTATTGATTTAGGTCGATTGTTTATATTCATTTTATTATTTCTTTGGAGCCAACTTATAGCTATGTAATTTCTTGTTGCAGATATATAAGAGTGATTTTTTTATCATTTGAAGGCATGTATGTGTGTTGTGAATTGTAAGAGTCTTGTGTGTGAATAAATTTCAGATCATTCGAAGGCAGAGCAGAGAGAGAAGAAGAGTGAAGAAGTGTTCATGTGTTTAACCGAAACTATAACCAGGCATTAGCATATGCTATTTTCTTAGTTCAAAGTCTAATGGATTTAATCAAAACCTTTATGTAAGAAAGTGTGTCTTCCTTTGGATAGTAAGCCTATTTTGTATTTGAGCAGGGAGCTCTAGACAGTGTGCCTAAATGCATGTGCATTCCCCATTTATATTCTCTTACACTTTTAACAGGGTATAATCTTGTGGACTGACTTTTGTTGTGGTTTTTCCCCTAACAAGGTTTCCACGTAAAAATCTTGGTGTTATGTGTGATTATGATGTGTTGTTCATTTATGCTTTCATTATTAATGATTAGATCTGAGAATAAGGTTAATAAGTTGAATAAGTTTGAAATTCAATGACAACTGATTCACCACCCCCCTCTCAGTTGTCTACCCTTGAGTTACCAATAGTATTAGCTTATATGTTACAAACACAAGAGTAAGACGATTCTCCAATAAAATAATATTATTTTTTGTAGTCAAACTTAGAGTATGAATAATGTAATATACAATATGTTCTCTACCTTCATCACTATGCTAAGCTAAGAAATTGACTACAACATGAGATGAAGCAAAAGTGTAAAGTAAGAAAGGTTGACCTTGCATTGCAAGCATTAGAATAGGTAGATTAGCTAGGTAAGTTTTTATACTATTAAATTAATTTTGGCAATCATCTTTCTAATTAAAATAAATGTCCTTTTTTAGAAGGTGGGTAAAGGGAAGGGTCTATCTACTAATTAAGAGATGAATTAGTGAATAGCTTAAATCTTCCTATGGAGACTAATAATTGAGAAACATTTTGAGGAGGTGGCACATTAACAATAGTGTCTATCTTTTTTATATCCACCTCAATACTACCATGCATGATATGATGAATCCTCAAAGAAAATTAGTGGTACTTGATCTAAGATCCCAAAGAGAGATCTTAGTAGGAGTAGCACAAAGCTACTCGATAAGATCATAATCTTTGAGATATTTTAAGTAGATTTGGGAAATGAAGGTAGAATAGGTGAAGTTGGAAGAGACGTGGGAATGAAATTGGTTTTTTATTTCTATAATTATTATATGAATGGGCTACTATATGAAAATCAATAGCCAAAAGCACATTAGAAGTGATAGATTGATTTTTTTAAAATAATAACCCCAATGTCAAGGTGTATCAAGAACATCTCAAATGATTATTATACCTATTTTGAAAACTTTCAATTTTTCTTCACAAAATGAACAATAATTTTTAGTTTCATGTGTTCTTAAGTAGACCTAGAAACAAAAATTATATTAATAAATTTCAAGAAAGAGAATTAGAAGGAGAAAGTGAAGTAGAACTAGAAATAGAAGGAAAAGAATTATAATCCAAAATAAAAGTAATATTTAGAAAATCCTCAAGGACATCATCTAGCATAGTAAAATCTTGTTTTGAGAAATAATTATGAAATGTACTAAAATTTTGGAGAAAGAGATTTAGCATTATTAGATAACTTGTAGTTTTGAAACAATGAAGGAGGTGTGATAGTTAGGTTCACCAAAACATAATGTTGGGAATTTGGTTTAGTTAAAAATTATGTTTTCTAACTAAGTGATTCCTTAATTACACAATTCGAAGATTGTGAATTTTTAAAAGACAATAGTCTACCTTTACATAATAAAGAAAGAACAAAATAATATTGAAAATTGGAAAAATATTATTTAATCTCATAAATGAGAAGAATTTATTAAACTATAACATAAAAGAAAATAGGAAAATGTTGATTTACAAAACCTATAGAATGATTGACAATTTTTTTTAATTTTAGAACCTAAAAAGAGATATAGAATGAAACCTAACACCAAATATTGTAAACTCACTGTACATACATATGACCCATGTACAAAAAAATTCTAAAATGCAACATTCCTAGTCAATAAGTGATTTAAATCAAACAAGTACAAGAACATACCATATACTACCAAGTAATAAAATGGTTACATGATGTATTCAATAAATGAATTTGCATTGCATTAAATAAAAGAAATAACATAAATAATCAACAAAAAAATAATTTCAAACCTCCATGTGTTTGAGTATTTGGAAGATACCTATGAATACATAAAAGAGGGGAAAATTATTAGGGTTGTTTAGGGACTTTCCTCAATCAAACCCACATTTTAGTATTTCTACCTTTATGGATAGCCAAATAAGAAAAATAACAAAAAAATTGTGTTCTTATCCTATGTGCAATAAAATAAAATGAAATAAATGCAAATGGTGTCAACCCTAGTCTACAAGGAAGGCCACCTATATGAATTGATTTGAAAATCAAGGTAGTGATGTACACTAAATAAGTTTTCCCAAATAGTAGAGAAACAATATTAGAAATAAATAATATTATTCAAGAAAAATGAGAATAATATTACCGTGAATTATGATCTCTTTTAATATATTCAAAAGATGTAGAAATTGAGTATTCTTTTTGAGATTTAATTAGCCAAGAGAAAGTCAATGTGGAGATATTTTAGTCCTTAATGGATATTTTGATAGAGTTTCCTCGAGGAGCCAAGAGGGAGAGCAAGAGAGTTGAAAGATTAAAAAGAATTGAGTTTTTAGTAGATAACTAGGATTTTGTTTGGAAAAGTACAAAAATTTGGAGTGTTACTTTCTTAGCAGGCATTACAATAGGTGTCACATAATAGCTAAGTGAAAAACCAACATTTTAAACTTGACTTTTTTTTGGCTACTAGCGCATTGCATGTATGTATGAATCACACTCACATCCTAAGGAAATTCTTTAAAAAAATTCATGTATGTCTAAAATAAACATTAGAAGGGTATTGTGGTTCAAAATTTGGGCAAACCTTAATGTAAAGGAATATGCCAAGTCTCAATATTAAGCAGACCTAGAACATGCTATGAGAGTGAACACTTAAGTAGGTTCAAGAAACAACATGAAATTGTACAGGTAAACAATTTTGTACGTTGCAATTCTAAATACTAAAATGATAGAACCAAGAAAATTATAGGAGCTAACTTATATGGCATCACAAGCAAGGTTTAAAGAGACATTACAAGGGCCTAGGTAGAGTAAAATCATTCTCTTAGAGTGTATCTCATCCTACTTATCCTTAGTTGATAATTGAAACCATAAAACTTGATTCATTCACAAATAATCTATCAGTACTTCAACATGATAGAAGTTAGGGAACATTATTTTCTAAAAGAAGAATTCCATTCTATTGTAGGTTAGTCAAATTTCACCAATAGGATGTATATGATAGAGGCCAAGAGCTATCCACTTATATAGGGTTTATATAGGCTTTCTTTAGTAGTACACAAGTGATAGGGGCATGATCTACCCATTCATGAGTGTAGTATAGGCATTGGTGTATCAAAAAGAAAGTAAGGGATAGTAGTTTTATATCTTGGTTTATGTGTGGTTCTTAGTGTTTTAACTTTGTTAAATTTATCTAGGTAAGTTTATTGTTACTAGTTCTAGATAAAGTAAAACAATAAGACATCATGATTATGCTTATTTGGTTCTAAGACAATTCAACCTATTAAAACCAATTTTAAATATAGATATGCAATATAGCTAACTTTCACCAATAGAAATAGTCAATGGATTTAATTAATAAACTAATGAGATAACACTTGAATTTTTAAGGTACAAATTAAAAAAATCATGTTTCATTTCTACCCCTCAATTTTATATTTTTAATATCTCCTCTACATACACTACTATAGTTAAAATGCCTCCCTATTTTTACTAGCTATCTTATACAGTGTGAACACCAAAAAAATTACATGTCTCCATTATATAGTACTACTGCGGAGTCCTATACATTTCTATATGCCTTTTACCCCCCTAATTTCCCTTTAACATTGCATGTATTGCCCCCCCTTTACAATGTATACATATGAGTACAAAATTATAAAACATCAATAGTAGTCTACACAGATTCCCTATTACATTACATATATTTCCCTTCTATATAGAGTATATTTTTTATTACACAATTATAAAATATCTACATTATATATATTATCCTAGTTTCAATCCTCTTTGGTTGGTCCCATATCTCCCTATACCAAGTTCTTCATTCCCAAAAGTGTTTCTACTATTGAGATCTCTTCATTGGTAAAGTCTTTTATGCTAAGCAGACCTAGACCTTCTATAGTGGAATCCTCCTTGGCTACCTTCTCATTGAATTCTTTCTGGAATGCTTCCAAAGCTTTCGATAAAACCTTTGTATTAGGTTGTCCCACCTACCAAGTATGCCTACATCTGACGTCCTAAAATTGATTCTCAAAGTACCCTCTTCCATCAGCTTGAGGAATTTGAATTTGGAGACTTGAACATATAGAGAAACCTACATTGCAATATTATAAAATGTGAGTCTTTTAACAGACTCAGTAATTGTCCTCCTATTTCCTTTGAATTTCTCATCATTCTTGCTTTCCATATAGCTCATAGAAATTTAGTGGAAATACACAGCCAAAATAGAGAAAGTTATTTTACCATTTTATTATCCTTCATTAATAAAATTATGTCAATTCTGAGTTTGTTATTAGTTTCCCAAATATATTTTCCTTCACAAAAATATTCCATAACTCTTTTGCATATAAACAATCAAAGGATATGTGGTTTTTTTTTTTGGTACCCTACATAAACTGCAAATTTCTATATCCTTAGAATTAAATTTGTAAGGAAGTTTTTGAAAAAATAGAAGCCATCTAAAGCAAGCCTTTCTATATCCTATTATGTTTTCCTAGTTGTTCATGAGCACCTTGGACCATTCATTTTTACTTAGCACCCCATGTTTTGTTTACATGATCAATGGCCTCCTATTAATTAGCAAGAGAGTTGTAGATTAGTTTAGTATTTACTTTCATAAGCTAGCTTCCATCCTTCCATTGAAATTTTTGAAATTGTTTTGGATTGAATTTGCATTCAAATGGGAAGCTCATATCCCTACAAGCTTCCCTTATTATTGTATATGTTCTCTAGTTAGTATTGGACAAATTGTATTCCTTGCATAACTCATTCCAGTCTTTTAAGTAACCATCTTTCTAGATATCCTTAAAGTATTTGATGCCTTTGTGGGCCCCACTTTTAGTTGAGAACCCTTGTAATAATGCCAATGGTTTACCTTTGTGTTCAAGGTTCCACCATATAGATATATGGGTGGACACTGTGTTGTTCTTGATGTAGCGACAATTTGTAATATTTTTCTTGATATGCTCCTATGCTTTCCAAATGCTCTTAAAGACAACCGACCCTTCAAGGGATAGAGAGTTGCAATTGCTGAGGATGTCACAAAATGGGAGTTCTTTCCATGCCTTTGCATGTTTAGGAGTTGTTTTCTTGATGTTATTCTTAACAAGGGCTTTATAGGGTTCATCCCCCTCCAAGGATTTGATAATCCATTTAGATGCCAACGCCATACCTTGGAGTCTTAGGTCCTTCAATCCAATCCCCCCAACTATTCTATTCAAACAACACCAATTTCATTTGATTGTATGTTTCTTCCATTTTCCCTTGCCATCTAACCATAAGAAGCCTCTTATTTCTTAATTTCATCTACTTGGTAGTTGTTGAACAACCACACAAAAGCAAAGTATAGGTTGTAAGAATATAATTTTTTTGGAAAACTTGTACCCTACCAACAATCGACAAAAACTGCTTGTTCCAACACCCAATCTTCCTTTCTATCTTACCCTTGATCCACATCCACATCTCTTTCAAGTTCGAGCATATAAATGGAATGCCCTAGTACCTTACCTATTTCTAAGGCCCCCCATTGAAGATCATAATTCCTTAACCAATCTAGAGGCTTCTCTTGCCACCCCAACATGATGGATTTAGTAAGAGAAACCTTGGCTCCTAAGGCTGCACAGAAGAAATTGAGTTTCTTCATTAAGTTTAAAGAGATACATTACAAGGGCATAGGTAGAGTAAAATTATTCTCTTAAAGTGTATCTCACCCTACTTATCCTTGGATTATAATTGAAACCATAAAACTTGATCCATTCACAAATAATCTATCACTACTTCAACATGATAGAAGTTAGGGAACATTCTTTTCCAAAAGAAGAATTCCATTGTGTTGTAGGTTAGTCAAATTTCACCAATAGGATGTAGGTGATAGAGACCAAGAGCTATCTACTTATATAGGGTTTATATAGGCTTTCTCTAGTAGCACACTGTTTAAAATTTGAGTAGAGGCAAATAGAAAACTTTACACACGATAATATCCTTCTTATTTTCATTCAAATACACATTACATATATATATAGGATACTCAAATCCTATTATTTAGGAAAACTCTCAAACTACTTATCTAAATATTATGAGTTGTTTTAACAACTCATAACAACCAATTACTATGACACCTAAATTACCTACGTGAGTTGTTACTATAACTCACTTTTGTTTCTACATAATGTAGACACTAAAAATTGCCCTAAGCTTGCGACTCTTAGATTCCTCATCATTTCCCCTTTCATTCTTCATAATTAAATAATTTTTAATTATTTAATTATTTTCTAAAGTCATAATTCTTCTATTAATTAAATAATTTTAATTATTTAATTAATTCATTTTTTATCTTTATTTCTTCCTAATTAATTAAATAAATTTTATTTATTTAATTTTTTTGTCCACTTTCCACTATAATTAAATAATTATTTTTAATTATTTAATTATTCATTAGCCTTTTCTCTCTAAAATTAAATAAATAAAATTTATTTAATTTGGTCCACTCTCTTGAATTTTGAATTAAATTATTATATAATTCAAAATGATTCATTTTGTGACATTCCTCTATAATTAAATAATTATTTTAATTATTTAATTATTCATTGACCACCTAAATTAAATAATTTTTATTATTTAATTTCTCCTATCACCTCTTTGTTCGTGCCAATCTTATCTTCCACATCAAATCTTATCTCTTGACATCTCATTTAATTTCAGCCCTTGATTGAATTATTTTATAATTCAATCTTAGCCATTCATTTCTTGCCATTGCCCTAATTTTTCCCTAAACCTAATCCATACTACAACATTCAATCTTGGCCATTGATTAAGACATCTTATTGACATCAAATCTCAACCGTTAATCAAAATCATACATTTCCTATAAATAAACTCTTTCATAAGCCATTTGGGGGGTTGTCTTCTTCAAGTATTCTTATGTTGTCAAAATCATTCTTGAGTCTTTCATCCATTTCAATCTATTGTCATTGATTTGCACATATATGCAAGTACATGATGCTAGTGTGACACAAAAATCTTCAATATTTTGCTAGTCACTTGTCACAGGCTTATTATTGCACACTCAAATCTGAGGGAAATTATCATATTCAAGCAAAATGGAGAAGAGCAATGGAGGTAAATCAATGGTAGCATGAAGATTAGGTAATATTGTTTTATGCTTTATGTCTTTATGCTCATTTGTGCTTCATTGTTTATTAGGGTTTGATTTATATGCTTCATTGCATTAACCATAATATATTTTAGCCTTGATTACACATAACACATAATATTATACTTATTTTATGCCTATTATTTATGCATCCTATGATGCAATATTTCCAACCACCTATGTGAACACTAATTCCCAACACCCCCCTTAGTGTGAACATAGGGTGAAAGTTCATCACTATACTTGATGACCACACACAGTAGCTCACCAAACACTATAAGATAAGAGTAGGGACAGACACATCTACTCATGAAAAGCAATAGTGGAACTAGCCTCACTACGCTTAATATTTTCATCCAAGGATGGGGACAAACACATCTACCTATGGAACCTAGGATAGGGACTAACACATCTACCCAAGGTATAACATCAATTTTTGGATAGGAACAAACACATCTATCCAACATCAAGGTCATGAACAAGGACACACACATCTGCTCACAACAATTATGATTGGGGACAAACACATCCAATCATAATTACCAACTCATGTGATTGGGGACAAACACTTCAAATCACTTTAGTACCTTGTGAATGGGGACAAAAACATCCATTCACTAACAATCAAAAAAATATGATTGGGGACATAAACATCCAATCACAAGTTACATAGCTTGTTGTCATGTATGTAGCCACCATTATAGATCATTTCCACTCTAATTACAAATGATATGAGATGGTTGTAGCTGCCACCTGGAAACCGATCTTGGCTTTAGTCATTTTGACACATAATTTTGTCACTAATGCAATTTTGCAACCCCATCACTAGTGACTCGCGAGAGGTTGCTAAATATCCTCCAGCCTCTGTTGCCTCCATCCTCCAATGGATTTTATTTAGAGAACATATTCCTCCTCACTCTCTTCGTGTGGAGGGTCTTCAGTAGCTTCCCCATGAAGGCATTCTTCATCATCATCTGCAGCTAATGCCTTATCTGTATTTAACTTGCCATCAAGGAGATCCTTGGCACATTGAGTGCAATTCATAACAATGTGTCCCTTCTTCTTACAATAGTAGCACAAAATTCTATTCTTGAAGAAATGTTTTCCCTTTGATGTAGAAGAACTAGATTTGGAGGATTGGTTAGGCCTGTCTTTTCCATACATTGTGTAGTTTCCTCTAAAGTTGGGTCCATTTTCTTAGCTCCTTCATCAATTAGAGTAGATATTGTATCTTCTAGGCTAGCATTGACTTTGTTCAATATGAATACAATATTACTATAACTAGGAGACATGCTATTTAACAAAATAGCTTTAGCATCATCATCATCATCTACTTTAGCATTTATCCTAGCTAGTTGATTCAATAGAGAGTGAAACTTACTAATATGTTGAACAATATTATCACCTTCCACCATTTTTAACCCAAACAATTTCTACTTTAAACTTGTCTTTGCGCTCATTGCTTGTGATCCAAACAAAGCATTCAAGCCATCCCACACTTCCTTTGAAGTCTTTGTTAAGTTGATATGATGGAGGTATGCATTTGACAGTCCAAGACCAATCAGAGCCATTGCCCTTCTATGCTTTGCAGTCCACTCCCAACAACAACGATAAAACCGCTGCACAGAAAAATCAGTCAAACGTGCCTTGCTGCCATTGAGAAGGCTCGGTCGGCCCAGCAACACGTCTCTTCAACCTGAGCCACGATCATACTATATGAAAAGTGCCGCCTTGGATCACAATTTGGCTTTACAGTCCACAATCCTCTGTTGTCTCCTCTAATCGGTCTGCAATGGATATTATCACGGGCTCTTCAACAAACGGATCTGCAGTAACATCGCTCTGATTTGATCCTTTGACATCCAAACTCTCAAAGACAATAGTGGTAGGTCATGGTGCTGAAATCCTCATGCATCTCTGAGGTCTGCCAGTGAAATCTTTCAGGCAGTTCACAAAAGAGAAGGCCAATACAAGCCAGCAACAAAGGTAATTAAGGCATCAGAATGGCCGATCTGATTAGGCCAAAAATAATTAAAACCCTCGATCCAGTCGCTGTCGTTCCATAATTGAAACCCACGAGTGCCTGAATGGTGCACACCAGCGATTTTTTAGATCTTCTCGCCGTGTTTTGCAACCTCAAATGGATTAGATATTATGCACCATGATATGGGCATAAACGGGCATAAACCAATATTCCCTCCTTATCATAAACGTAGAACATGATCCTGCTCTGATACCATGTTTAAAATTTGGGCAGAGGCAGATAGAAAACATTACACACAATAATATCCTTCTTATTTTCATTCAAATACACATTACATATATATATAGGATGCTCAAATCCTATTATTTAGGAAAACTCTTGAACTACTTATCTAAATATTATGAGTTGTTTTAACAACTTATAACAACCAATTACTACGACACCTAAAATACCTACGTGAGTTGTTACTGTAACTCACTTTTGTTTCCACATAACACATAATATTATACTTATTTTACATCTATTATTTATGCATCCTATGATGCAATATTTCCAACCACCTATGTGAACACTAATTCCCAACACACACGAGTGATAGGGGAAAGATCTACCTATTCATGATTGTAGTATAGGCATTGATGTATCAAAAAGATAGTATAGGATAGCAGTGTTATATAAGACATCATGATTATGTTTATTTGGTTCTAAGATAATTCCACCTATTAAAACCAATTTTAAATATAGGTATGCAATATAGCTTTCACCAATAGCAATAGGTCAGTCAATGGATTTAATTAATAAAATAATGAGAATAGCACTTAAATTTTTAAGGTACAGATAAAAAAATCTTATTTCATTTTTGCCCCTCAATTTTATATTTTTAATATCCCCTCTACATACACTACTATAGTTAAAATACCTCCCTATTTTTACTAGCTATCTTATGTAATTTTTTATATTGTCATATCCCCTTATTATTTATACCATATCAACCAAGGGCACTACCCACACCTACATCTAATTCAAAACTTTTTGATTGTCATCATACATACATTAAAACCTCAACACAAAAAACCTAATGAGCTATGACAAGTATGTCATATTCCAAAACATGTTTATTTAAAATCACTTATAAATGTCAACACCAAAACCCTTGCTGCATTAAATTACACAATGCATCCCCCATTTACTTTTGTACCCATTCACCTCATATATGACACAAGTGTGCATGCTAATGATAAACTCTTACAAGAGTCATATTTAGGATATAGACTAAATATTCTACTCCAAAATCATAACTTAATGATCAAAGCATATCATATATTTGAGTGCTCCCATCCATAACAAAAAAAAACATATCATTATTTCCCCTCTCATGCACTTATGTTTCTTATTTGATTGTGGCCTCCCCAATGTAGGAATTTAGTAGGGGTGGCTTTAATGATGTCAATTTTGCACCATTGAAAATCCTCTATGATGCTTCACTATAGGATCCTTCACACTTGGTTTTATCAGTTATATTAATGGAGGCTTCACTTCTAAATCTTCTCCTTTCCATATTCCACTTAGTTTGGGCACAAATGGGGAGGTTCATGGTATGTCCTTTACAACCATGGCTTTTACAAGGGGTCCTATTATTTTAGGTCACCTTCCTCAATGTGGAAAATTTTAGCCCCTACCTTATTCACAATCCTCCTCTGTCATGGTCTTTGGGTAGGATGTGCTAGATAAAAAATCTTATTATACCCTTCAAAGTTTGATATATATATTTAATCCTTTTTGGCCCTCTCTTTCAAACCTACATAAGTGGGTTATGGAGCCTTGGAGGCCTCTCACTAAAGGAGCAATCGATAGTTTTCCTTATGCAAAGAGTTCATTTATTGTGGGCTTTAAAATTGTAGACATGAAGTTGGTGTTGGATGGTATTGTGTGGATGTGGGGCAAGAATTCCCTCTCTTGAAATGTATGATTCCCTTCTTTCAACTTATGAGTGAATCTCTCAATACTATGCCAGTTTGGGTGAGGTTTCCTAATCTCGCTCTCTAATTTTGGAAAGGTTTTGATTTGAAGATATCAACACAATTAGTTATTTTTTGAAGGTGGATTCAATCAAATCCAACATTAGTACAACACCTTTTCTCATATTTTGGTAGACATCAACATTTCTAAGGAACTTCATGGGGATGTTGTTTTGTTTGTTGAGGATAGGCACCAGATTCAACTACTTTATCATGAGAGACTAGCATTATATTATGGACAATTATTTTCTATTGAGCATCTTGCCTCTAAATGTCTCCATTGTCATCATAGGAATGCATGATTTACTACATGGTTGTGCAATTCCCTCCCCAATCATTTGAATATACATATATATTTATTTTTTCTAACTCTTTGGTGAATAAGTCTCCTTATTTTCCCCCTTCTGGTGGATCATTAATGATCTTGGAAGCTCCTCCAAGGCATTTTAAGTTGTGTCATCACTCCTTGTTAGGACTTTTACTTCTTAGTTGATTCTAACTTCTCTTGCATCTAGCCCCATTTCCTAGTTATTAGGTTGTGGGTGATTCTTACTCTTGATTGGTTTGTGGATTTTGTATTGTATGCAACATATTTGGCAAGACCTTTGTGCTTATGGTGAATAAGTCTCCTTATTTTCCCCCTTCTGGTGGATTTAAGTTGAATGGATTTTTTGGTAGATGTTATTTTTAATTTTGTGTTGTTTATTCTGTTAATTTTTATGTTGTTGGTCAATTGTCATATTACTAAATTTACTGAATTTTTTCTTTAAATGGTTTTGGGATCTCATTAAAATTGATTCATCCTTTAATAAAAAAACATGTTTCATAAATATTAACATTAAAATTCAAATGAGTCCATTAAGGGGCCAAGTTGGGTAAATCCAACAGTTTTTTCCTTCAAAGGAGATCCAATGGGAGAAACCTCTCAAAGGATGGTGGAAGATAAATTTTGATGGGGCTTCGAGGCGTACTCTAGGGTCTTCGGGGGCTAGATTTATAATTCAAGATTGGAATGGGGACGTGGTGGCTCTTGGTGCTAAGAAGTTACAGAATGGTATGAACAACATGGCAGAAGCCTTAGTAGTAAAGTGTGGTAAGAATTTGGGAGCCACTAGGATACATTCGGAAGGGGATTCGATGATTATTGTCCAAGCAATGATTACTGGAAGAATACATACTTGGCATCTACAAAATACATTGGACAATATTAGGGATGATTTATTATCCCTAGAAAGCTTTCAAGCAAGCCATATACGAAGAGGAGGTAATGTAGAAGTGGATATACATTCAAAGTGGGTGCTTTCCTTTGATGAGGAGGGAATCATTAATTTTGAAGATTTCAGGGATGTAAGGTTGGCGGATTTCGGGTAAGAAGGAAAGGATGATGCATTAGTTGGAAAAGATGACAAACAAAGAATGGGGATTTGGAAAGGCCAAAAGGAGTGTGGGAAATCGATTGATATCAGGGGAGTACACAGAACCATTAATGAGAATTGAAGGTTGTGAGTTGGTTTATGTGGGGAAGAAATCATGTTTTCCTTGCATATCGAAGAATCTTTTGGAGAAGCTGCAAAGAGTGAAGGTGGAGACAGTGTTTGAGAATGGAGGCAAACTTTACCTTTTTCTTGTGAAGGCCTCTAAATTCGTTCTTTGGCGATGCATCTGCCAAAAGGATGGAGGGGCTTTTCGTCATCGAAGACGAAAGGCTTATTTAGTATGTTTGAATGATAATGGGCAGTGACTTCAGAGTTTTGAGACATAGGCTATGAACTAATTTAGATGTGTATTCATTGATTACAGCCTAGGGTTTAGACATCGGTGAGCCAGTGAAGGTGGTAAGGAAAATCTTGAAGAAAATTGTCCATGAAGATTTTTTAGTGGGTATGGAATCAATCTTGGAGTGGGTAGTCCCAAGAGTTGGCCTGAATGTTTTTGAAGGTGTTTTTGATGAGGAAAGGGAATTGCTATATGGGCACTCAAGTTTAAAACCGTTCATTCGATGGCCTGAAGGAAATCTTAAGGCAAGGTGTCAAGAGGAAGCCCATTGGGGCTGGAAGGCTCTCAAATTGTTCATTGACATTGTGGAGCTAGATGAAGTCATAGAGAGAAGGCTAAAGCAGAGGTGCAGGGGAAGGTAGAGCGTGGGTAGCGATAGAGGAAGTGTCTGAGGAGGAAGCATCAGAAACAAAAGAGGAAAATGAAAATTTGAGAGCTGGTGGACGAAGCATCCACATCTGGAAGCGCATAGAAGAGTAGGACCTGTGTTGGTCCCAATTAATTTTCTTATTAGAATTTAAGTTTTTTTCTATTAGGGATGAAAGGTAATAGTGACAATTCAGGTAGTTTTTTGTAGTTAGGCAAAATTGTAGTGTTGTAGTTGAAGTTTTTGGTGTAAGGAAAATGTAAAATTGTAGTAATTTTGGGGGATCTGCAATAGCTTTTTGGCATGTTTATATGCTTAGTGTCTTCTGTTAGTTTTTTTTGGAAGGTTTTGATCTTAAATGTATGAACTTTATTTTCAAGCAATAAAATTTCTCGCATTACCAACCAAAAAAAAACATTAAAATTCAAATGTGACAGTCATAAAATTAAATTTCAACTTCTATCAATAACATCAACTTCACATCATATCATTGATTCTACCTATGTATAAGATTCAAATGATAAGAAAAACACAATTTCTAATTTCATAAGAGATTAGATTTCCATACTCTATATTGATTTAAGTTGTTTTTTTTGGATTCAATTTTGTAAATTTATTTGCACCAATATTTGGATCACACTTTGTGATCCATCATCAACGTTTTCTCTCTTTCAGTTCTTTTCATTCTGATGATGGATCACGAAGTGTGATCATCTAAACGTTGATGCAAATAAATTTACAAAATTGAATCCAAAAAAAAACTTAAATTCTAATTTCACTCCAACTTAATAAAAAAAATTGAATCTAAACATCTCATAATAAAGATTGACCAAACATGTTAAATCTCCTCTAACATTAAGCACTGCTAAAATAATGAAAAACATGAATCACCATGAAATGAATCTTATTATAAACATAGATGATTATAATTCCAAATAATAAGGTCCAATAACATTAAATTTAAAACACCAAGACACATCATTACAAATATTAACTACAAATTACTTGCATTTACATAGCTAATAAGTCTACTTTAACATGTTATTCAAATAGTCTATATATAGCATAACTTTCCATGCATCATAACTAGGCAAGAAAATGACATAATAATGAATCTCTTATTATTTTGACAACACCACTCAATGCTTAATTCATCAAAAATATTTAATTTCTAAATAATATTTAATTCAATTATGAAATACAAAAGAACAAAATCAATCATGCTACAATGAGATAACAAATTGATCCATAACTTAATAGAAATAAAGTTGGATGAACAAAAACCACACCAGATTTTCAATAAAAATCTACAACACATCCATGAAATAGAATATCACAAGAATTTTTCAAAGAAAAGAATAGTAACATCTACAATTTTTGAATGAGATTCACCACATATACATGCATTTTCTACCAAAATACATAACACAATAAATATTAAATTAGAAGCATACATTTGAATAATACAAGAATGGGCCTAAACTAAGATCAAGTACAAGATAAATTACAAGGATATCATGATTCAAATACTATATAAACCAAGATAAAAAGTTTACTAAACTAAGAACTGTTCAAGTTCTCAAGTGATCTTTAAAAAGGGACCAATTAGAAATGTTGCCCATTTCCCAACTATATTACCATTGTTGAACACAATATATGTCTATGTCACTGTAAGCAACCCCTGAGCTATGGAGAGAGAAGATATGGATACACTTTTGGTATAGCCAATCTTACACACAAACATGGGTGTCAGGAAAGACACCAAGATAATCTACATAAGGGTTGAACATGAGTTTCACACATAACCAACACATACCTATTTGGAGATCAATAAAACCAATATAATTCAATACATAACCACACTAGAATACACAAATATTGTTAGAGTAATCATGCATTAGCTAATAATTAATTAATCTTTAATTTCCTATTAGTCTAATTCATTTCATGCACTTAAACTAAACTTAGGAGTGTGTTTTTTTGTTAACTAAGTGTGTTTTTGTTAACTAAAGTGAGCTAAATTATTAGATCATTTTGTCTCATCACACAAGATGATGAAACTTGTCATGATCTAATCACTTTATCATTTAGGCTTGCTCCTATAAAGCACTCAACCCTCATTGTTTTATCTAAAAAACCAGATCTCCTTGAAGATTTTTGAGATTCATGGAATCTTTTCATTTTGTAAGTCTTTCTTATTGAGGAATAGCAAATATTTGTTTTGTAGATCTCTTATGTGGAGGGTGTTATTGTGTGTTGCTTGATCCTATGTCTTGTGTTTATTCACAATTCTAAAATGGTATTAAAGCATGGATTTAGCGAACCCGTTCTTGATTTTTGAGGGTTTTTTCTCAACTAGGTTTACAAAAGCAAATTTGAAATCTTCTTTATTTTATTTTATTTTATTTACTTTTTTTTTAAAACCAAAAAAATAAAAAAATCAACCACCCCAGGGTAATATGGGTGACCAATGCCCTGCCCCTTGAGGAGGGTAAATATTTTTTGTTTTTGCAATTTTAGCAAGATTGGGAAAATTGTGATAACTTTTTTCTCAATTATCAAAATTGGGGAAATGAGATATCATCAGAAATCTGGTTCTAAGCACTATCCAATGGTGTAGGTTTTTTCTCAATTTTTTTTGTTGGTACATTTTATCACCTGTTAGAGTAAGATGTGTTGTTTTCCCTCCCAAGCTCACAAATTTTGACATGTTTCTTCATTTTTTGTGATTCCAATCATGTTGGGATGGTTTCTCAGAGCTCTTCACAATCATCCATACAATTTTTCCATATTTCTCTACAAGCACATTTATTCATTTTTTTGTTTTCACATTTTGGTGAACTATTTGGATGTTTTTGGCCAATAGTGGCATGGTGTGATGGTTAAGTTGGCATGTTGTTCTTGCCATCAAGTTTCAAACCCCATTGGGGTGTAATTATTGAATGTTTATCTTGGGGATGAGGTCCCCTATTTGTGACCTCATCAGTTCATATCTTCATGTTAAAAGTTTTTACTTCTCTAAATAAAAAACTATTTAGACGTTTTAGCTCCTGGAAACTTCTTATTTGTGTGGGATGACCTATTTTAGGTTGTTCTATATGTATTTCCATCATTTTGTCTTATTTAGGCATTGTAGACATCTTTTGCATGTAATTTATTTTTTATAGATGCATTATGATAAAGTGTCACTATTGTACATGTTTTTTGGGGACTTTTGCACATCCTATCATGCCTTTTATATCAGCACTATGATATAAAGCGCCATGGGTGGGTTGTGAGTGCCTTTGTTTTTCCTTCACACCTTTTTCATGTAAGTGTCCATTCCATGACAACATTGAATCTCAATGATACATGCCTCATGTGTGTGTGCCTTGGTTTGCACAGCCTTTTATTTTTAGGTACTCTTTAGCTACACATTCAGATATTCTCCTACATGCACCTCTTGGTGACACAGTTTTAGTGTACCTATATTGGCTTTCCCTTTCCACATTATGAGGCAGTTTCTTCTATTGGTGCTAATGCTTCTTTGGTTTCATTTTTGGAGTGATCTATGTATCTAGTTCTTGTTCCTATGTACTAGGTGGATGCAACAGTTGGTTACCCATGCATTTTGATGAGATGTAGCATTTTTCATATGGAAATTTTTGGATTCCTATTTTTGGAGGCAACCTTCCATTTTTATTTGATCGTCACTCTTCAAACTATTAGTACCTATTCCATTTGTATTTTTGAGTTCTAGATGTTTGCCTTAGTTTTCCATCTAATTTGAGTAGTGTCATTGGGTCACTCGTGCAAATTTATGTGCCATTTGTATCTTTGAGTTCCAGATGTTTGTCTTTTTTCCATTTTATTTGAGTAGTGTCGTTGGGGGCACTCATGCACATTATTTCCTTTTTGTTCCTAACATTTGTATATTCGAGTTCCAAATGTTTGCCTTTGTTTGTCATCTGATTCAAGTAGTGGCGTTGAGGACACTCATGCAGATTCTTGTCTTCTTCATCCTGATCCTCATCTGTTTCAGAGGAGGTTCTTCATTCTAGCACTAAATTAGTCATCTTTCAACATTTTTCTACAACTTCATGCTTCAACGATGTTCTTCATGTTTCTCTTTTTTGGGACATTGTTTTAGTTGGAAGCTTCTCAGTTCTTCACATTGCTTTGGATGTTTTTTCAGTCCTTCATTCACCTCTCTCTCTTTCATAGAGGATTTCTTACTGTGAGGTTTTCTCCTTTTTTCTCTACTTGTGAGAGATTAGATTGTTTGTATATGGGTACCTAATCAGGCCTTGTTCGTTAGGACCCATCATTCATTCTTTTCTTTTTATGCATTGTAGTTTTAGGGGTTTTAGCTACTCCCTAAGTTCATCTTAAGGGTAATCATGCATTAGCTAATACTTAATTAATATTTAATTGATTATTAGTCTAATTCATTTCATGCACTTAAGCTAAACTCAGGAGTGATTTTTTATATTTACTAAGTGTTTTTTATGTTAACTGAAGTGAGCTATTATTAAATGATTTTGTCTCATCACATGTGTTGTTAACACTTGTCATGATCTAATCCATTTATCATTTAGGGTTTCTCCTATATAGCACTCAACCCTCATATTATCTTAACCTTTTGAGAACTCTTGATCTCCTTTAAGACTCTTGAGGTTCATTTTGTAGCTTCTTATTGTTGATGATATAGCATATTATTGTTCGCAAATCTCTTGCATGGAAGGTGCCTTTGTTCACTATTTGATCCCTTGTCTTGTGTTTATTCATAATTATAACACATATTACGGTTCCAATACATAATTTAAGGATTAACAATACATTAATACTTCAATGCACAACCACACTTGAAAATATATGCACAAGGGTCCAATGTATAATTCACCACAAAGTTACTAACAATCCAACTAAAAATATAAACAAGGAATAGCCTAAAACAAGGAGCATCAATACTTTTAATCTACATGCTTTTCATTTTATTTGCATCCACTAATCATTTCATTCTAATGTAGTTGAAAAAGAGAGAAAAACACTCTAAATCCATATTATAATTCATCAATTGATATATGCTAAAATCATTTACCTTAAATAGTTATAACAAAAAAAAATGCATCACCACATTGACAAATACATATATTGTAATCAAGACTAAACAAAGATGTACAAGAGTTGTCACATCCTACTAATACCCCACAAGAAGATGTGGTAACAACCATCACTATAAAGCAATGAGTTAGTACAACCTCTCACTCATGAAAAGAATCACAAGGACTTATTAGGGACCAAAAACCTTGTAGACACATAAAATAATATTTAATTAAATAAATACTTGTTATTTATTTAATTTAACCCCTTCCCTTATCCTAATAATTAATTAAATAAAGATCCATTATTTATTTAATTAATTTCTCCATTACCTTTATCCACCACCTTTAATTAAATAAATCTACATTTATTTGATTAAAACTAACCTTTTTCCCACTTTCCTCTAAAATTTCCTAGCATTTCTTAAGTTAATTAATCCTAGATTAATTAACTTTATCCCCATCCTAATCACTATTATCCCATTCTCTAGTTGTTAACTCAACCCAAGTTTATTAACTCAACCCTTCCTCATTAAATCAATTAATCCATAATTAATTGATTTAATCCCTAAGCCTAATTCTCATTACCATTATTTCCTAATTTTAAGTTCCCTCACCTCTCCCTAAGCTTGCCACATGGTGACAAGTGTCCTAGCCTATCCTATACCCTCTTCTCACACATGTGTGAGATCTCACCTACCTCTTACATAATCTCTTCCCAATGTGTGCTCACACATGTGTGAGCACACCTCCTCCCCTCTTGTGACACTTGCTAATCCTTCTTCATTCCTTGATCCAACCCCTATCTCTCTTTTAATCTCAACCTTCCATCAACCAATCAATCCTAACCCTTGGTTCAGCTCACCAAATTTCTATATATTGAGGCCTTGGCTCTCATTCTTGATATCCACATTCACCATAGCTTTATGTTGTCCAAATATCCATTGAATATATTGCCAGCACACCATTATGCTGCCCAAATATTGAGCAACCACATCCACTACCAGCATTGGAGCAAATCTGCAAGACTAGGGTGAATCTTGTGAGCTCAATCCATAAAGAGGATGAGACTATGAAGGTATAATCTTATTTGTATATTCCCTTTATGCATTTTATCCATTTACCTTCATTAATCTATTTTTCCTTCAAATTCAGCATTCATCTATTCACAATTTCAACCACTATCTTTGAATCTTTGTTGAAACTATCATCTTGAGCCTATTGATTTGTGCACACCAAAAATTGAGAGAAACATATCATAAAACTTTAAAGGCAATGAAGAGAAGAGCAATAGAGGTCAATCAACGATGGCATTGAAGGTATAACTTGTTTGTTTACTTTTAATCTTTTATGCCAATTTGTGCTTTATTGTTTGATTAGGGATTTAAAGTTTATTTCTAATAGTTTGTGGTTGTTGTGTGTGCTAAAATCTTTCTATCCTAATTTTCCCATCCACACCAACATGTTAGACATGGCATAATTTTTTTTTGAAATTTATTTGAAATTGGACATGGAAAAGGAAAGCACGATAGAGTAAGAGCATGTGCAAAACATGCACTTCGCCAAAATGAACTTGCAAGTAACACCATACAAAATCCAAATGAAATTGTTGAATGGTGCAAAAGCCTTTTTGATGCTCATGAAATAAAAAATGACTTTTGGGAAGTTAAAGGTATTCAATTTTTTATTTTAAACTTCATTTATATTGAGTACATGAAATGAATATACTTCTTAATTGAATGCTTGAAATTTAATATTAGACTAAGTTTTTTCATATTTATTTATAGATATTGATCACTCAAATCCTTATAATTGTCAAAGAATTATTGATATTAGAAGTTTGAATTAAGTGATGACTACAACACATAGCAAGCCTCTTGTTATTCAAGTGAGAAAAATCATGTTTGTGTTAACTACATTAAGAACAATGCAAATACTCTACAATGTGAGAATATTAGAGATAAACATGTTTCACAATGGGAAATAAAACAATTAGTATCAATGTCTTCTTATGATGATAGTGACATTGTAGATGTCTATGATCATCTATATTTAGTTGATTATGAATGTGTATCTCATTTAGTTGTTTTTGATAAGATAAGCAACATTTACAGGGTGTTGTACCCTTTACACAGAGAACCCAGAGGGCCAAAGGAAAAACAAACAGAGACAATTGATTGACAACTGTAGAACAAAAAGCAAAGATTAGACAGCCCAAAAAGAGGGGACCAATCTGACTCCTTGAACCTGAGGCCACACAGAGGCAATGGATTTGGGGAGTCTTGTCTTCTTCCTCAGCACAACTGACCAAAAAGGCTCAGAAACAAAATCCACTGAATGAGGCGAGGGGAGTGGATCCATAATAGCCACCCTGGATGAGGAGCCATCACACAGCGAGGGAGCTGATAGTGAAGAAGAGATAGGAGAAATCAAAGGACCAGTAGCGTCAATCAACAAGAGACGGGCAGGAACTGACAACACAACCACAACAAAAGGTTCCACAATAGGCTCCAACACCAAGGGGGAAAACAAGGGAGGGTCGCCCTCCTTAGAGGAATCATCTGAAGAGGGAGAGTCCACCATGAGATGGTCCAAGAGAGCATTCTTTCACCAAGTAGCAGCACCCTTGTGGTGAGCAAGAGGGTAGCCAGAGGCTAGGTGACCACCAGAGAAACAATGCCTACATCGAAAAGGGAAACCCTCATAGTCCGGAAGATGCTTCCAAGGTATGCCATCCACCATCAAAACCACATCACCATGGAGAGGTTTGGAGATGTCCAAATCGATTAAAATACGAGCCACCATAGTATGCCCAAGATCCCAAGTCATAGAATCCACCTTCAAAAAGCTGCCAATAGCTTCAAAGCAAGAATCCTCCCAAAATTGGAGTAGAAGATTCAACAGTTGAACCCAAACAGGTCTCATTTAGTTGTTACATGTATACTTTAAATATATTTTAATTATTTTAATAATTTATATTATGGTTGAGTTGAAAGATAAAAGTTTGAATAATTTTTCAACTCTAATGTACATGTATATTTTTGGTATAGGAGATATTTTCACTATGGTTGCAAATCTTAGTGATAGAAAAGTTGTAGATTAGTATCTATTAAGATGCACACAACCAAAATGCAAATTGACATAATTAATGATAGATAGTGATGGACAAGAGTATCCCACTAGATCAGTCATTTTTATTTTTTTGATCGGTGATAATTATTTATATTTTATTGAATATAAAGTAAACCAAAATATAGTAGTTTCAAAGCATAATCATAGAATTCCAACAGTTGTTTAACTAGCACAAACCCCAAGGAAAGCTACCAGCACCAAAATTATAATTCTAAGCTAACACCCTTCCCGACTATTCCAATCCCCATCTGAATTACATATACTGTATAAAAACGAGTTTTTCCAGACTCCATAAAAAAAACCGACACAGGAACAAATTTTAACATTTAACAGCACCAAAAAAGCCACATTTTTACTAGTTCCT